>CAKNYM010047186.1:104341-156203 GCA_932195095.1 Andricus curvator | reverse complement strand
CGATGAAGCTTACTAAGAGAGTATTAGCCTGCGAAGCGCGCAATAGCGAGCACACGAAGTGTGAAAACCTAGACGACAAATGTTTCCGAGCGCGCAGCGCGAGGTGAATGCATTATCGAGCGCGAAGCGCGAGATGAATACCTAATCGAGCGCGAAGCGCGAGATCCAACAGGTGCGCGCCCTAGGCGCGCTGAAACTTGCGAGCGAAGCGAGCCGCGCGCGAAGCTCGCGATGAGAATGTGCCCGCGAAGCGGGCAGATTTTTTTTGGTTGAAGATTCATCATTTTAGTTGGTTAAAAATTAATTTTTTTAACTAAAAATGGAACAATTCCGTTTTTTAATAAAATTATTTTTTAGTAGAAACTTCCACTATTTGGTTGAAAATTAATGTATTTTGGTGAAAATTCGCCTTTTTTGGTAGATAATAAATCTTATTAGTTGAAAATTGATCTTTTCGGTAGAAAATTCATGTGTTTTGTTGCAAAATCGTCTCTTTCCGTAGAAAATTCACGTATTTTGATTAAATGTCGTATTTTTGGTAGATAATTTACCTTATTGGTTGGAAATGAATGTTTTGGTTCAAAATTCATCTATTTTATTGAAAATCCATCTCTTTCGGTAGAAATTTCATATTTTTTGGTTAAAAATGCAACTGTATTGTTAAGAATTAATAATGAGTTTCGGTTTAGGATTCAAATTTTTTGCCGAATATTTGTATTTTTTGGTTGGAATATTAACTATTACATTTATTAGTAGAAAATACAAGTATTTGGATGAGAATGTATTTATTTAAATTTTTTATATTGAATGCAATATGGTTCATACGTTAATTTGATTTAAAAGAATTTATTCCCCTATTTTTGTGAAAAATCTTCTAATCGCCTTTTTTTGAGAGCATTTTAGGCTGTGAAATCTACAATATGAAATTTAAAATTATTTTAATTTATATGTAATTTTCTAATTCCTATTGTGAAGCATCGAAATATAAATACGGCAGTTAAGTGTCAAACGTTTATTTAGCCTGTAATCAAATGAATTCCAATTTGTCTGAACGATGCTTGTGAAATGTATTCTAGCAACTGTGACCTTGGTATCACCCCTGGATTCAGCAATAGAATTTCATATAATCTTGTAAATGTAAGCCGATAAATGAAATGTGTAATGATATCGAAATTATTAGGTATATAGATTGACACTGCAGACCACTTTTTAGTCACTTTTTAGCTTAAATTAGTCACTTTTTCTACTTTTTCAAAGTACATTAGTCTTTGGCAGCGCTGCAAATTTTGTGTAAAGTCGAGCTTGCAATTTTATTTGACGTATTAAACTTTTATTCTTAAAAAATGTGATAGCACCCATTCTTCGACATTCATAACCATGTTCTGTAGTTCTGAGATGGCCGAAATAGTGCTTTGTTATTTGTAAAAATAGAAATTCCTCGTGACTCATTTCGTTCCAGTGATTTGAAACTCTTACGATTCTCTCGAAGTCACCCAAGTTATACTAGTCTTGTATAACTATAATAAACTTGCACCAGAAACAATAGGCTTTCGACCTGCCAGGAGGTCTTTATGTTAAACGATAATTCAACAGCGAAACGTGTACAGTTATACGCTTCGTTTAAAGGTCGTAAAATTTTTACCATTATGGCAAATACTGAAGCATATCATTCTACCAATATAGGTTCACGTTTGCAAACAGTGCGATAGATCACTTCAATTAGCTCGGCTAATTTTTGTTTTCTGCTGTAAATTTGAAAACCTAGAAGAAATTTTTTATTTCAAGAATACTATTTATGGTAAGATCTTCAAAATGTGGGTTTAGAAAATTTGAATGGTAATGATAGTGATTTTGACTTACATTTCGTTGGGTTGCAGCACGAGCTACTCTTTCTGAAGACCCTCTTAAAAGTTCGGCTAACAATTCGGGACTAGGTCCAGGCAAACCTTCCAATTTACTAGGGCTAGATGTTGTTCTGTGATGGCAGGGAGTTGGCGGTTCAGAATTGCTGTTACTGCTTGCACTGAACGAAAGATTTGCTGAAATTTTTCTTCTTGGCTTAACTCCCTCCTCGAGAGAGATTTCTGTTGCTCGAGGTTTTGCCATTTCTGCTTCTAACATCTGTCCATAAGGACCCCGAAGAGGCCTTTTACTATACCTAGAAATTATTTTTAAAGAAAGTTTTACTATGTAAAATAATAAATATGTTTTTTCAAGAATATTAATATCTTGAAATTGGGATTAAAGTATTCAGAACATATGATATAATTTCTGCAATCGATGCAATCGGTGTCCAAAGAAATCTCTTCATTGCTTTGGAAAAATGTTTGAATCCATTAAAATCTTTGAAATCTATTCACATCCATAGAAATCCCGTGAAATCTGTTGACCTCCTTTGAATTCCTTTAAAATCTTTGAGATAGTTATAAATCTGTAGAAATCATTATTTTAAAATTCATTGAAAATAAATTTAATTTATTCCCTAAGTTCTCTAGAAATCCATTAAATCTTGTGAAATTCTTTTAAATTCTGCGAAATCTTTAGAAATCCTACAAAATTCTTTGAAACCCCTTGAAATTTCTTAAATCTCTTAAAATTGTTTGGAATCTTTCAAAATATACTGGAACTTGGATTTGTGCACGGTTTCGGGTATGCCCTGCAGTGGCCTTGGACACAAATTCAGGAACTCCGAACGTAAACAGGCAGGGTCGCATGAATCGTTTCTGTTGGATTTGGATGCATGACGCAACCTTATGCAACTAACGCGCTGAGAGTGCAGCCTTCATGCTGCTTGTCACGCTTCACATGAATTTTTCAATCGTGGGATGAATGGACTTTGTTCACTTAAGACGGTACTTTTATACGAATACTTCATTTTTTTAATGATTCAAATAATTGAAATTTGTCAACTGTTCAATGTAGAAGCTTAAAGTTTGAATCTGATTACACTGGAACTTGGAATTATGGCCTCCGAGTTTATGTCCTTCCGAGAATTGATGCCGCGTCGGTTTCGAGATGTGGGGAGCGCGGGAGGGGCACTCTGTCAAGCATGAAAAACGGCTGGAGGGCCACATTCTCCACGCGTTAGTTGCATCAGGTTACGTCATCCGTTCAAATCCAACATAAATGATTCACGCGGCCCTGCCTATTTACGTTTGGAGTGTCTGGATTTACGGCCAAGGCCACTGCAAGCAATGCTCGAAACCAGTCATAATTCTAAGTTCCAGTGTATTTAAAAATGGTCACAACTTAATAAAATTTTCAGGCTAGAATGCTTGAAATTATGAATCACTATTGATCACTGTTAATCACTTGTAGGCTTCTAATTAAATATTTTTAAAGTTTAAAATCCTAATATATGAAATTTGGTCATATGAAATTCTTTAAACTGGAAATTCTCAACTTTGAAGTTTAAAAGCTTCAGTTTGAAATAACTTAACTGCTAAGGTTTAGAATGGTTCAATTAAAATTTTACAATTATACGAATACCGAAAATTTAGATTTTTTTCAAATTTGTTATTAATTTATTTAATGCTTTTCCAAGTTTCAAATTTGAAAACGATACTGTTTTTTCTCTTTGCCGTTACAATAAATGGTTAATTTTTTAATATTTCGATTTGAAAATGTCATCCATTTTGAAATCGAGTAACAACACTTTCAAGTCTAATCACTTAAAACTTTAAATTATTCAATATCGAAATGATTAAATTTTTAAAAAATGAGAAATTTAATTTTTGCGATGTTTGAATGTTCAAAATTTGGAATTAGATTATCAAAATTTTTTTCGAAGGCTTCTACATAAAAAATTTAACGACGATTATTTTTAAAAATTTCTACTTCAATGATTAATTTTGAATACTTCTATTTTATATTATACAATTGAGGCTTCGGATAGAATGAGGGGACATTTTTTTGTTGGAGCTCAATGTCGTTTTAAATATTTCCATATAACTCTAATTTTCGTAAATTCAATGAATGGAGAAAGGTTACTTAAATCATATAAAAAAAAATTGAAAAAATTCTACGTTTTCCTTGTCAGGGTTCATTTGCGCTTGAGCCAATCAATGCATTTTCCCCTATTTGAGTCGGAGCCTCAACAGCGGTTATTGTTTGAATTTCTTAAATTTTGTATGATTTTGCAGTTAAAATTGTTCACCTACAGTCTACTGCGGAGCCGTAAGTGCCACATAACTCTAGTGTGCAACCACCAATTCCACAAAAGTCCACAGCGCAGCCGGAAGTGCGATATAACTCTATTGCGCATCCTCAAATACCACAAAAGTTTACCACGCAGCCTGCAGTGCGATATAACTCTAGTGCGAAACGAAATATGCCACACGAGTCTATTGTGCAGCTGGAAGTGTGACATAACTCTAGTGTAATGCCACAAATGCCACATAAGTCTTCTGCGCATCCGGAAGTGCAATATAACTGTAGTGCGTAACCGCAAATGCCACAAAGGTCCACTGCGCAGCCGGTATTGCTATATAACTCTAGTACGAAACTAAATATGTCCCATATACTTCTACTGCGCAGTCGGAAGTGCGACATAACTCTGGTGCGAAACCACCAATGTCGCATATGTCTACTGCGCATCCGCCAGTGCGACATGAATCTAGTGCGCAACTATAAATTCTAAGTCTACTGCGCAGCCGGAAATGCGAAACCACATGCAATTACCTCCATAAAACCCCCAAAATCTTAAACACTAAGTTCGGGCAGTGTTATCATTTGTGATGGACAGATCCGCCCCTATCTGGTATTTTTGGGTCGGGTCTACTAGAGCCCCGAACCAAAAAACACCGAGTCCGGTATATCACACACAGATCCGATCCGAAGATTTTCGGGAGGGTCAACAAGAGACCCGATCCGAATAATACCGGATCGGCTTTTTGAGAGACCCGGATAGAACATTTTCGGATCGGGTCTGCTAATGCAAACTGCTGGATCCGGACCCGAAAATATCGTTTTGGTTCCGGGTCTTGCACACAATACATCTTCTCCTCGGAGAAGATGTATTTTATACATCTGGTGCACTGATTGGACGTTCTGAGAGTTTCGCGGTCGAGTCCCGACAGATTTCTACTGCACCCCCGAAAAATTCCCGTTCGATTCCCGAGAGTAAACTCCCGGGAGATTCCAGAGCAATTTTTCACATGGGATATGGTACGTGAGCTTATGGCACTCTCCAACTTCAAATCAGTTTTTCTCGAAAAGCGGCTTTGCAAGTTATTTGCGAAACATTTAGAGTATCCCTAAATTATAACTTTATTATGCCAATTATTAGGAATTAATTATATAAATTTAGGTTACTTCATGGTAGGAAGAATGGAAAACGTATTACGCAAGGGGGGGGGGGTCAAAATTACTGAAAGACGTATCACGTTTTTTTTTCAAATGACCCCTATGTTAAACAACTAAAAAGGAAGTTTTCATTCTCTAATATAAAAGGAACTTTAGTATTCGAACGATCCATCAACAATTAAAATGATCTTCGATATTTTAACGGAGATGGTTGGTAACACTGCGAACAATTCCAAACACATTTTTCTCGATAAACGAGACGATATTTATTGCAAAAGTAAAAACAAATCTGAAAAATTCTCGTTTTTCAAACAAAATTCCTGGCTTTTTCCCGGTGCTCTAAATACCTGGCTAATTCTGGGTTTTCCCGGTCAGTGGCCACACTGAATTTAGAAGCAATGCTTATTTTGAACCTTATAATATTTTAGTTACTACAGATTATTCGATTAAGGTTCGAAAGGTTTTCCTTGATTCAACGTATTCCAAAATTAAGATACCTGATCACTGATCATGAATGGCTTTCCTATTTACGTTTTTAATTCTTTGAAGACTCCCCGACAGAGAATCTTCAGTATAGAGAAGATTTACTATTTGAGTAACCTAAAAAAGTTTAGTCAAATATTTATCTTGCCTCACCTTCTGGGAACTTGACCTTCACAATCAGAGAGATCACTTGGTGTAGCTGGTGGATCATCTTTTTCCTCACTACTTTGGGCTGCCAGTTTGCTATGGTCTATATCTGAAGGTTCAGGCCACTGAGTAATATAAACTCCTTTTCTTCTCTTACTTGTGTCACCACGATACCTTCTCACTTTTCCTGAGGGTGAAGAAGTCTCTGATGTTGTTTCACTTGGAGCTTCACTGGCTTCGCTGGCTTGACTCAATCTTGGCTCTTCTACAGGTGGTGTCACTATAACTTCATGAGGTTCCATTCTCACTTCTAAATAGAAAAATACAAACAAACATACTTTTAAAATAAACTTTTAAAATCACAACTCATTAGAAAATTTAGGTCAAGTAGTGATTGCAAATTAAAAGAAGACAATCTATCAGACACAAGCCCATTCTTTCCTCGTGTTTATAAATGAACTCTAAAAAAAAGTATTAAGCGAGGCTGCTCTCAATAATCTGCAAAAGAAGATTCATCTCCAGAAAAAATTACACGTTACGACCTATATTATTTTTTTTACTGCACTCGAAAAGCTTCTTTTTAGTAGTGAAGAACACGATTCGTTGAAATGCTTCGCTATCGATCGCTGTCACATAAAAGAGGATTAGGAAATTCCACATCTCGGAACTGATCTATCTTGGTGAGGGAGGAACTATTTTTGGTGCATCAACAGGGATCGGCACAAAGGTGTAGTTCCGAGATATTTTGTGCAGCACTATTTTTGCTAGAGACCTCACGAAGCGGACTTCCAAACGGAAATTGAAAGGAGATCATCCAAAATTTATCGACTGATTAATCGACTCTTAAATTAAAATTAACTTGGACAGGTCATGTGGTAAGCTCAGACGTCACGTAATCAGCATTATGATTTTAGTGCGCTTTATGCGTATTTTATTATTTTAATCATAAGTTGAGGCATTTAAATTTTGTATTACTGTGTTTTAATTTTGAAAAATGAAACCAATTACATATAATAAGCTCAATGTAAGTATGGACCATTCCAAAGATTTGTTTATTCGGGTTGCTGTTATGTCAAGGATATCGCCTCAGAGTTTTAAAAAAATAAAATTAAGTAAACAAAATCAAAGTATATAATCTTTTGGATACAACTTTTTTAACAAAGAAATTTTGAAATTTGACTTTGCCTTGCATTTTTGATGTTCTTCAATATTCAAGTTCAATTCGTACCCGATTATAAAAAAAGCTATTATGAATAAAGCTGTTTGCGTTTTTTGACCATACAAATATTTCAAAATATAAAATATTACCTATTTCTCATTTTACAGAATTACAGTAAGCTTAATTAATAATTATACAATAAACTCTGTATAAAACTGAAGTGTTAAAATTTGCAAATAATGTTCTTCTGAGTAGTTAGTAGTCGCGCTTCTGAAGTTCACAATTTTTATGTTCCGTTTCATTTATCTAGAAAAATATTCACTTAAAAAAATGTATATCTAGAAGAAATTCAAATTTGTCGTAGACATACATTTTTTCATACTATTATTTTTTTCCGGAAGGTTAGTTTGTTAATAAACTCATAATAATTTTTTTTAAAGGCGGAGTGTTTATATTTTTGATAAAATTTCAGTTTACACATTTTGAGATAAACATATCCTGATGAAATCTATTTTTTCTGCAGAATATTTTACAATATCACAGTAATCAATACTTTTGGGGAAAAACTAATTTTTTCAACAAAAAATTACATTTCTTTCAATTTTTCTTATTTATGATTCAAATTATTTTTTGCATTTGTTTCAAAGACGTTTAATTTTCAGTTATTCTTGCAACTTAAAAACGCCTTGAATTTCAGAACATGCATAAATAAATAAGAATAATTTTTTTTAAGTTTTTAATGTTTTGACAAATGTTCTAGAAGAAAACTTTTATTCTTATTTTTATACAGAAAACCTTTTTTCCGAAAACACTAATTTGTTTCAATGTTTAGTTTTTTTATTTTAAGATTTTGACAATTTACAATTTTTTTCTAAAAATGTATTACAGCATTTATAGTCAACGCTTTTAAGTACTAGATGTTAAATAACTATACCTACGATGCATTTTCTTACAAAATAAATGACAGAGATTGGACATAGTTGAATTCTCTCTATATTGCTTCAATAATTTTTGTGTTATAAAAAGATTTAAATTGGCTTACGAGAAATACGAATAACACATTTAAGTACTTTTCAAAGACTTTTCTTATGATAATTCCTTCCAAAATCGTTGAACAACTTCGGGTATCATTATTAAAAACAATTTGTTTAGCCCATAATAGTTTTTAAAGTGATTAAGCCAAAAACAAAATAAATATAACTGTGGATTGTCTAGGACAACTAATTGGAGTCTATAATTTGAACCCGGAGAGAACGCACTTAATTCATGCACGATATTTTTGAATTAAATCATTCATAATAAAATCACTTTTCGTCTGGATTTTTTCCGTTATTCTTATAATTTGGGTCACCGCTTAGCTAGAAAAAATTAATCTAATGTAATATTTCAATTATCAAGGCTATGAAGTTAGCGGGGCACAAGAATTCCAAATTTAATTTGAAATGGCCCATGTATTCGCAAAATTAACCAATGTTTTTTATCAAGTTTTAAGTCAATAAGTATTTAGAAAAACGCTCGTCAAATCGTTGATAAAATTGAAATATTTTATAGCAAATTCAAATTGAGTTCAAGTGAACAATTTGAAACCGACCTTTCTGGCTCGATTCCGAAATCCGGTTTTCGAAGTGTCGATCATGAGTTGTTGTGGAATCGTTGGTAATTTCCGGTTGGACCAAATCGACCCTGGGTTCATGAATCTCGTGAACCTGAGGCTCTGGACTAGTCAGGGCACTGGATGTTGCAAGACTGTCAGATCCATCGCTTCTAGGGCGAAGGTCTCCAAGACCCATTTGTGGCACCCCAAGACCTTCAGCAGAACCAACTGCACTATCGAGGCTAGGCGTTGAAGCTCTTGGGCTCTGATGATTTGGACTATTACTGTTTCTGGGAGTCGAGACATCTGGACTTACGTTCCCACGACGTCGTGGCAACGTACTGGCTCTAATTTCCTTATCCTCAACCCGATTTGAATTAATTGTTGGTTGCAGTTTTTGTCGATTTCCTAAAGGTGAAAAAAATGTACTTGTAACAGATAAATGCAGAATAAGGATTTATCAATTCTTTTTGCATCATCATCACTCAATTCCAGAATTCTTTATTTGAATTTCCCAATTTCTTAACTAATGACCTTCACTCACCGAAATATTCTGTCTAGACTTATAGACATTTCAAATTACTTGCATTCAAAATAAGAATAATTATATTTTTGGAACGTGGATTTGGCAGGATTTATTTCTGAAAGTATTTTCGATAGGCGAATTTCAAACTCGGGTTCAAATTATCTGAAGAGACAAATTCTTTCTCGCGGTTCTTACTAAATCTCAAGCGGCAAACTAAAATAGTGTACTCATAAAGTATTTTCTGGGGTTCATTAATTCGAAATCGCGGATCACGGTTTTATTTATAGTTTTAGAAATTCTTTCAGTTTCAGAAATAAAATTCATATCATGGGTGAAGTTTCCTAAAATCTATTGAAAAATTTAAAAGTATATGACTTCCATTTTGTATCTGATTGTTTTGAATGACAAGTAGTCAATATCAATGTCAATGTCACAAGTTCAGATTCTTATCATACTGCACGCAGAAATTCTTGATCTTATCTGCACCAAAGATTTTTTTAGACTATAGCACTTTCTATCGCAATCTAACTGATAAGAAATGTCACATGTGCTTCAAATTTTTAAAACACCTTTCCAAACAAAACAAAAATGGTTTCATGAAAAATTTCATCTTTACATATCCAATTATCAATCCTTTTTTCATTTAGAAACTTTTTTTTTTTGAAGAAAGTATTGAAAGAATTCAAATGAAATGAGAAAGCATTGATTAGGAGATTATACAAATAATTACAATCTTGCTCTGCAATCGAAGCAGATTTGACGATTGAAGATCGGTAAATAATAAGCTGATAAGTTTACAAAGTGAGCATTTTAAAATATATAAAAGAAGATATTTAGCAACTGCATTAGAATTATTCAAACGATAAAAATTCAAAAGAAGCGGAGCAAGATAAATAAATATTGAATTTTCTAATTGTGTGTCTTGGAAACGTGTTCAAAATAGCGAACTCCATCTGGACTTAAAGCGTATTAAGGACGTCTAAAGTTGAGAGACGAGGCCGTTTGTAGACTCGCGGATGTCTTTTTGCTTCGTGCTGTCTGGAGCTGAACTATGTGTAGTGGATTTCGACCACGCTGTTGATATTCGCGTCCATAATGCTTTTACAGTGTAAAGCAAGAAAACAAACGAGTTTGACGATTGAAATGAATGCTTCATACTTGTTACAAAATCAAAGAACAACAAATCGAAGCATCTGATTCTCGATTTAGCGATAAATAACAACTGAAAGTATTTTGTATTCTAGTCAACTCTGTTATTTGATAAGAGCATGTATGTTCTTAAGTTTGAATGCATGTACATCGAAACTTTAAATAAACATATAAAGAACTTGTAAATATAAAATATTGAAGAAGAATTCAGATTTGATAACCTGTAGGTTAAATTGTTTTGAAAAATATGACAAATACTCTTATAATTGTTTCAGTTTCGTACCTTGATTAAAATCCGCTTGTCCAAACGAAGCACTTCTATAAGGTGCACTGGTTCTGTGAAAGCCGAGAAAGGGTCCACGTGGTTCCAATCTCGTGATCGCATCTCTGGCTTCGCTCTCGTTGCTAACGGGTTCATGAAAATCAACTGTAACACCTTTTGCACTGTCCACCATCGAATCACTGCACTGCCTCAAGTGCCTGCCACCATTGTTTGGTTCACTTAAGATATCGATATCACTGACATCAGCACTGTTTCTTTCTTTTGGTTTAATTAATTTGGAACCATTTTTCGTCCACGCGATCGAATCAACACTGGCTGACGATTTTCTATTATTTTCGAATGGATCACTGTAGCACTCGTCACCAACACTCTCACTTCTAACGAAAGTCTTCGGATTATTCCCTGGTCCATGGCTGCCTTCACTGTAGGTGTAACTTCGACTCGAGGGTAGACCATCACAACGATTAAAGTCCTGCATTGATGCTGTCTCAGGTGTCTGAAAAATAATGAGAAAGTTTGGTTAGATGGGTAGCAGATGATCTAGAAGTCATCAAAAGATGATTTCTGGTTCAATCCTATCATGGTTTTATTAGACGATACGCTGGATGTTTAGTATAAGGATGATATAGTGTTAGCTGGTAGACTGAGGTCGTTTACAAATTGGACGTCCAGTAAGGAAATGATAACCATTATCAAGAATTATCTACTAATTGTCAAATAGTTAAAGGGAGGTATGCAAGCTCATTCTTGTTTCCATTGCACTGCAATTCTTTTAAAAGTCTTGACTGTTCGAAACTGATTATTTAAAATTTTGGTAAGATGTCATATCATCGTAATGATGGTATCAAGAAAGATCGTCGGATGGTCAATCCGATTTCCAACAACTTATTTCACTATAAGAATTTGGATACCATAGTTCAGAATATGAACCTAATTTAGCCTAGATCATCCTCTCCAAGATAACATTCAAAGAATGGCGATGGAGCACCATTGGAGTAGTGTTAGTTGGCAGACAAAGTCTGTTTACAAGTTCTGCGTTCGCGGATCAGTATCATAAGAAAGGAACCAACCTGTGGATGAGTCGGTGAGAGGTTTTGTTGGCATCCACTCAGTGGTGGCGATGATGCTTGCACACGCGAAGGTCGCCGAGGTGGTGGGACGGGTGCTGGTCCTTTGAGCTTTTCCGTCAGTTCGCGAAGGCGCTCGGCCTTCTCGCTGCGGGGGCCGGAAGAGGACTTCTTGCCGCTTCCTCCTCCGCCCCCGCTCCATCGGAATCTGTGCAGTCGGTCCACTGCTGTCACTGATGGATCCTAACAAAACACACAACAATACCAAAATAACAGATGCTCAAGCATGTCATCAAGCTATGAGTCTCCAGTCTTAAAATGGAAAAGGGTGGATGTCTGTTTTAAGAGTAACCTTGAGAAGCTTGATACCTGCAGCTTAAGAGTTTGGTGTTTGGTCCACTGAGCGAGTTGTCGCGGCACGGAGACGGAGTGTGTTACTGAAGTAGTTGCCGTGGTCGCCGTCGACGTTGACGTTGCCGTCGTCGTTGATGACGAGACGTTGGATGGTGGAGAGGTGGTAGAAGATGATGTCGGCTGTGGACCGTGGCCGACGCTGAAGCTGGTACTGGTGCCGCTACCCGTTTGCAGCCACCCGCGGTTATTATTAGCGTTTGGGTTTGGCGGTTCTACGGCTGCCACTCTGGTGGGAGGTTGAGGTAAAGTAGGAGAGGTCTGCCCCACGGTCGACGATAATGGAATCCGCGATAGCGGTAGTCGAGATCGCGGACCGATGCAGCAGCAATCTGTCACGCTGGTGACGAAGTCGATGGATCCACTCTTCTCACCAGAGGTCTTATCCGTCAATCGCTCCCGAGAATCGCTATCTCGCGAATTCCTCTTCCTTCGTCGATCTTGACCCTCTTTCCGAGAGTTCGTCAACGCCAAATTGTCCTGTAAAGAAAAGGTCAAACATCGTTCAATGCACTGGCAAGGTTGTAAGCATGCGCGAATGTAGGGTATCTTGTGATTTTAAAGGAAAGGTTGAGGTGAATAATAGTGATGCCGTTCGATACGAGACTGTCTCGATATCGTATCGAAAAATCTCGGTTTTTTCTCGTATCGGTATCGGTTTCCGAGACTCCAGTCTCGGTTTTGTCTCGTATCGTTTTGGTATCGGAGAACCGATATATCGCTCGGATCGTCTCGTGATTTTGAGACTAGACAGCCAGATGTTGGTTTCCTACGGAACAACAGTAGAAGGGGAACGGCGACAAGTTTCAACTACCTGAGTACCAATGAACCTTTCCTTGTAATTTAAAGTTCTGAACCTTGAAAGTTCAAAGGAACGAAATATGTTTTCCCAATTCTATTATATCTAGAAATATTTTTCAACTGCAGATAAAAATATGCATTATAAGTTTCTCTTATAATTGAATTATTTTCAATGTAATGAATCATTATATTTTTGCACTGTTCCTAGATTATAAAGCAATTCATAAAAAATGTTCATTTGAACGTTAAAAACTTCAAGTACATGACCTTTAAAATTGACAAGCTTTGAAACCTCTAAAATTCCTACATGTCTTTAAAACAAAGTCGAATTTTTCTCAAAAAAATTGGAAAAACTTTCAAAATTACAAAAACGGAATATGTGTAGGTTTCTCGATATAAAAATACAATTTTTTTATTGAAGTAGAAGGGTGGCAGTACAGAGCTGGATAACTAACAACATGTACATTTTTTGAAACAACGGAAAAAGATCCTTTAAAATCGAAATCATCATCAAAAGATAAAGCAAGTATCCAATTCCGAGCTCAAATATTGGTTAATTTAGGTTAAAACAGTCTTATTACAAAAAGTTATCCACGTACGATGAAATGGATGTTGAAGTTGACAATTTTAAAGTGACACTAACCTAAAATTGGAGCAGACTCGACTGCAGATTACAATACAAAATTTAATTAATTTATTAAATCATTTCAAACTTTAATGTCAAATACTTAGCTAATTCCGAGAAAAAGGACCGAGAATTTGGAGATTAAAATTTCACAGGTTTTCAAAATCGGCTTTGGATAGCAATTCAAAATGGAATTTTCAATTTGTTACAAAAATAAAAACTCATTCCCGAGATATGAATATATATGCTGAATGATAATAACAAAAAAGTTTTCTACAAAAAAATCACTTTTTTCCGATAAAATCAACGTTTGAAGATGGTGATATCACAGTATGACAGACATGTTTTTGCTGAAAATCCTAAAAAATAAGAAAATATCTATGATTTCTATTGTGATTAAATTATAATAATTTGTAGAAATACCGACAAACTAAAATCTTACTAACAATTGTGAATGATAATGAAATTATATTTTAAAACAATCCTTGTCCCACAAGACGTAATTTATTTTTGATGCATTTTTTATGCAATAAACCCATTTTTTATAAAAATGGTGGTTACCCAGTTTGTGCTGCTACTTTTAAGTTATGCTTTTATAAAAGAGTGAATTATGAGTAAGTTTCGATGTAAAGCTTTTATTGATTTTTTCCATAAAATGTCAATTTCTTATTTTTAGTTTGATAATTAGAACATTCACAATTTTCTGATTGAATTTGTCTACATATTTTTCAATAATTATGAAGATAATATTAATATAAGTAAATTAAAAAACTTAAAAGGAAGTGAAATTGTATGAGATTACCACTAAAATATATCTTCTAAGAATAACCTGTTATACATATTAAAATAAAATAGTACAATATAGTATTGAGAAAAACGTCTTTATTAAATAAAGGACTTATTACTTTTAGAAAAGAAAAATATTTTCAATTTGAGTAGAAAATAATTTGCCATATAGAATACACAATTCAAATAACAATTTATTTGTTAAAATTTGTTGAACACTCACATTCTAGCTAAGAAAGAGATTCTGAGATATGAGAACCAGGATAATCAGTATTATGATTTTGATTTTAAAATATAAATATAATTTTCCTACGATTTTGCAAAAAATTAAAAAAAAATATCAGAAGATTTCAGAAATGTCGAAAATGAATTTAAAAAATTGTAAAGAAAATTTCGTTATTTTATAGGATGTTAGAAAATCTGACGAATAATAATTGGCGTCGGTTTGACCTTAAACTTCAGGACTTTTAGAAGTTTGGAAGATATTAGGAAATATTTTATATATTTTCAAAAAAGTTTTCAAGTTTGAAAATATTTTTAATTTCTTCAAAAATTCTAAAATTCCTCTCGAATTTTTCTAACGAATTGTGAAAAACTTTCAAAATTACAAAAATTGCACTTCCACATTTCCACAAATCTTCCACAATTTTTAATTCTTTTTAAATATTTTTCTATTTTATTTAATAATTGATTGGTCTTGAACATATTTTTAAAACGTCGAAACATTCTAACTATATTTTAAGATAATTCGAATTTTGTCTCAAATTAAAAAAAAATTTGAAAAATCAAAAACGTTTCCTTAAAATCTTCCAGATTTTTTTGGTGACAAGTTTGTGGATGTTTTCAATTATTTTAAAATAATTTTAAATATTCTCTTCAAATTAATTTAAAAAAAAAAGAATCATTTAAAATTTTTTTTAGGAACTTAATAAAATGTTTCATTTTCTCTTGAAATCTTTAAAAACACGTGAAAAGCTTTTAAATGTTTTGTTCACTATCTTTAAAAATATGCTTTTTGTTTGAAATTCCTATAAGTCTGTTAAACTAACTTGAATTTTTCTAAAAAATTTGGAGAAAGTTTCAAAATTATAAAAATTCCCTTTAAATCTTCCACATTTTTTTCAACATTTTTAGAAATCTTTTTCATCTTTTGAATTTTCTTTAATAATTAATTATTCAAAATAAAAAATCATTTCAAGTTTTTCTACTTTTTTCGAAATGTTCAAAAATCCACATTTGATTACATTTTTTTTTATTCTCTTCAAATTATAAATAATCTTTAACTTTTTTAAAAACTTTGAAACATTCTAAATGTCTATTCCATCTTTTGTATTTTCTTTAATAATTAATTAGTAAAAGAAAAAAATCATTTTAAGTTTTCCTACTTTTTTCGAAATGTTCAAAAATCCACACTTGATTTAATGTTTTTTTATTCTCTTCAAATTATAAATAATCTTTAAATTTTTTAAAAACTTCGAAACATTCTAAATATGTTTTAAAATATTTCGAATTTCTCCTCAAGTTAAACAAAAATCTACAAAATCAAAAACATTACCTTCAATACTTCCAGATTATTTTTGTGCCAAGTTTGCAAGACTTCTGAAATGTTCAAAAAATTCTTTTTTCCAAATTAAGTTGAAAAATGATGATTATTTTACATTTTTCTAGGAAACTAAAGAAATTTTTCATTTGCTTGAAACCTTTCAAAACGCTGGAAAAGCTTCTAAATGTTTCGTTTGCTATCTTCAAAAATGTACTTTATGTTTAAATTTGATTAAAACCTTTTTAAGTTTTAATTTATTCTTGAATCATTTTAAAACTTCGAAATAACTCTTAAGCTTCCACCACTTATAAGATAAATAAATAGGCTAATTTGCTAATATTTTGTTGAGAAATTATTATTATTATCATTCATAATAAAAATTTCTTTCCAAACAATCAATGAATCACAAATCAAAGGGTACTTCGGCAAAATAAAACGTATATAAAATACGATTAGTAGTATTATTAGGTCACATAATTGTAGATTTACGTAAAATAGAAGTTGAGAAATATCTGTGCGCCTCTTGATCAACAAATAAAAAGTAAGAGGATTTATTGAAATAAAAACTTTCGTTTAAATTTAACAACATTTTATCTGTCCATGTAAAAGATTTAATTTAAAAATTGAATTGAAATCAGTTTGAGGTTGTTTAAATCAAAGAGATCTCACTAAGTGCTTTAGAATTTCTTCGGCAGTGCAAACTGTAGAGTTGTAGAGTTTAGATTTTTGGAATATATAATTCTTTTCTTTCAAGGCCTAGTCCCAAAGGGATAAGTTCCTCGCAGCTACTTTTTCCGGTACCTGCGGCCGGCCACACGACCAGCCCTACTCTCTCTTCTATTGTGAACGAGGAAAATCCCATCTGGACATTTTGTCTCGGAATTCCGATACGATACCGATACGAGACGGAACTTTTCGATATTTTTCCGATACGATACAAAACCGAGCGATACAAATCCGAGACTGGAAGGTGAGTATCGTATCGGTATCGTCTCAGTATCGTAAAATATCGCTCGGCGGCATCACTAGTGAATAATCTAGTATTTGGAAGAAGTGGATCATCAATTATATTTGATTTGTTGATATTCTTACAGGAAATGTCGGTGTAGTAAATCTATTAGTCAAAGGAAGACGACTATGGAAATTTATAGTTTATACTAACAGAAAAAAAGAAACTGCCAAACTTTCAACCATCTTTCAAATCATAAATATTGAGGATATATTGGTTTGACAGATCTGGTATTCTCATAAAGAAAATTATGAATAAATGCTGGACATTTTTTTAGTTTTTAGGAGCCAAAGTATTCTATATCAAAAGTTTATTATTCTTCAATACCTATTATCGAACAATTGATTTTAATATAGGGAGGAATCTAGTTTTAAAAGAAAACCTTATAAAACAAAACCAGTAAGATTTGTTTTGTTTTTCTTAATATTGTTTCATTGTCATTTCTTGTCGATGATCCTTTTGATGTTGATGTTACGGACGGGAAGAATTCTTTAACCGACGTTTATCTATATTTCTTTACTTAAGCTTTCAAATTTCAGACAATCTGTTAGAAGTAAAACATCAATATGATAAAACTGACTTAAAGATGGAAATGACAATAAAATATTTATCGAGATTTTATAGTAAAGTGGGTAGTCACATTGTAGTTGACAGTATAGTGAATATCCTGACTAACAAAAATAACTGATAGTTGGTTTTAATAGAAAAGAATCTTATAAGGTTCATATCTGTATACATATATTCTATAAACATATATTTCAATCATACCAATTTACTTTTGTATTCTATCACTCAGGCAAAACTTTACCAAAACAAATCACTAGGTTTTATGCTTTTTTATACTTTTTTCACTATCAGTTGTTGGTAAACATCCTCTTGATCTAATCGTTTCTCTCGATACAAATTACGAAGACCTCTGACATGATAATCACCAAACAGATTAATAAAGTGCAATCTTATCATATCTGCTGATACATGGACCTGCGATTTAATGCTGAGTAAATGCAATACTTGCTTTTGATCTTCTGGAAATGCGACTCACTTCACTGAAAGGCTTTTGAAAAATACACAATTTCAGCCATTTTTTTGGAATCTTAATAATGTTTTTCTATCTACATCCGCATCTTTTGGCGAATATAAAAAGAAACTTGAAGGTAGAGTCGAGATATCTCTTACGGACTTACGGAATGGCAGTGGGCATAATACTGAATTGCTTACACTAGTTGGATACATAATAACTAAAGCATATATGCACGTAGGCTTTGCATCAAGGCATGCACATTGCACACGAATGCTCGTCAGTCTACTGTTTGAGATGAGAAGGTAAGGTGACGCCGTCTCTTCTCACGAACTCGTTTGAGATAAAACTCCTCTGAAATGTATATCTCTGGCGCATAGTGCACAGTGCGTTTCTTACAAGTTAAACACATTATAAAATCTAAAAAGATTTTTCTGAATACTTTGTTTCTAATTATCTCATTCGTACAGTTTTCTTTCAATTTGGAAATACCCAGCTATAGTTAAAAAAATTTTAACTTTAGGACAACTATTGTTGCATTCTTTTATAAAGCAATCCTACACCTTAGATACTATATTTTTCTCTTTGTCTGCGAAACCAAAAGATTAGAGAAGAAGAATAATGTGACGATTTTATTTATGAGGCATATTTTTCAAGTGGTTGGAGACTTGGAGGATTTGAAGGTCAAAATAGGAAAAATATTTTTGAAGATTGTAGTTTATAGAAACGGTAAATCCTGAAGATATTTTTTACCTCAAAATTGGATAAAAACGCTGTCGACGGTGACAACTAAATTAAAAGTCGTCAATATAGTTGTCAAGTGTTTTCCGCTTCGGATAAAAATCATCTTTTAGGTTTACAATGGATAAATTAAATATATTTAATATTTACCTGGGAGAGACGTAAACCGTAACGAGTGCCACCGAGGACAACGTAACCAGCTCCACTGCCTCCTGTCATGGCCCTCGCAGCACCTCCAAGCCATCCTCCAAAACCGCTTCCCGCCTTCTCCGCATTGCTGCCTCCTCCGCCTTCGTCTTCGCCGACGCGGGGCATTCTTCATCCTTCCTTCACACTGCAAATAAATGGTTCCTCATTTATTCTTAATCGTTCGATCCTGCAGAGTAGGATGAAATTCTGACTTTTTCGCACTTGAGATATCCGTCAAGACTCTCTCAGCTTGATTGCAAATTATAAATTACATAAAAAGAAATAATGAGATAAGGACATTTGTCATAAGTGTGAGAGGATCGTTAACCGCTCAAAATTAATGTTTACATGCAGAAATCTGCCTAAGAATTCAGTTATCGCTTTCGCTGAACATACTTTTAGATTATCGCGTTGTCCACTTTTGTTATCTTCTTTTCAAAGTTTTTGTTCGTTTTAGAATTTGTAAACATTTCATGTTGAATTAAGCAAGAGGACTGATTTAAAGTTATAAAATTGGCTATCAGAAACAATTGACTATGCGCCAATGTATTAAAGATCGTTTTATTGTTAACTAAAATAAACTTTTTATGTTGGAGATTTTTATGGGATATAATTTCTCCAAGAATAAATTAAAATGCATTTTTCTAAACGTTTTTTTTCTTCTAAACTACCTGTAATCAATCATCTTATTTTGAATGAAACAAGATGATTTGCTTATTAATAGTGATTGTAGATCTGATTTCACAAAAAAAATTATCGGATTCCAATAGTAACGTTTGTATATTATGATTATTGAAATCAAATTTCTGTTGGAAATTATTTTTAAAAATTGCGAATAAAATATCTAGCTCGGTGACCGCCAAAAAGTTGACCATTTTAGACAATGAGGTTTTCGAAAACAACAAAATTTCCAAACCGTATACAGCATTTTTTTAATTGAGGGTAACCCATGAGAGTGTGAAAATATAAAACTAAGAGATCAAGAAATGTGTTTGTGATGGATATAAATTTTGCACGTTGCTAAAGGTTGCGTGATTAAACATACAACTATGATCAAACAAAAAATTTTAAAGTTCTCATAAAAATATATGCAGAACAGATACAAATATCAGGAAAAACTGGAAGTCAGGGAATTTTATTGGTCAGGGGTAGTCGGGGATTTTGAAAGAAGCTTACAAAAGTCAGGGAATTTCTATAAGAGGTACTTTAAATAACTGTCAATGATAATAAATTTTAAATCTTTAAATTTGAATTTGAAATTATTTCATTCCGTTTATAAAAGATTCTATGTTAAAAATTTTGTAAGTTGAAATTGGGTAAAAGTTTACCACCCTTGCGAATTTTTTTATTGAAGGTTGGAACTCTTTAATTGAAAATTTAACTATTTTGTCGAAAATTCGTTTTTCGTTTGCATCATAATTAATTTTTGTAACTGAAAATGTAACTTTTCAATTTTTGGTTAAAAATTGTTCTTCTATAGTTAAATATACAACTGTTTGGTTTACAATTACCTTTTTTGTTGAAAATTCAACTATTTCACAGAAAACTATTAATTTATCTATCATAAAATATTATATTTATCGTAAAGAATACACATGTTTATTGAAAATTCAACTTTCCAAGTTGAAAAATTGAATGGTTTTTAGTTGTTTAATGTTTTTTGTTTGAAAATACGAATATTTGGTTGAAAAGTCATCTTTGTATGTAGCAAATTCCAGTATTTGGTTAAAAATCCAACTATGTTGTTATAAAGTCATTTTTTTCGTCGAAACATCAACTGTTTTGTTGAACATTCGTCTATTTGGAAAGAAAATTTGTCCTTTGGTATTGAAAATTGATCATTTGTGGTAGAAAAGCCATTTTTTTGGTTGAAATAAAAAAAATAAATTTTCAAATTTGGAGTTCAAACTATTTTATTCTGTTTCTAAAAGATTCTATGTTAAAAATGTTACAAAATGCGAATTCTGGTCTTTGAACATTGATAGTAAGAGGAAATGAAAAATTGCTCAGGGAAAAATCAAGGAAAAGTCAGAGAATTTTGAAAATGAAGTTTTTCGGCAGCCCTGAAATATTTAAAAACATATGAGAAAATTACTATTTTCACGAGTTATTTGATTTTAACTTCAGCGTTTCTAAATATCCTCTCATTTGATGAAATCTTCCGATTTTCTGATTCACTGAAATCTCCGTAAGAATAAAATTAACAATTTATCTATAAAAGTAATTAACAATTTATCCATAACAGCCTGGACTCTAGAATATTGAATTATACTCTTAATTTTTATCTTTTTCAGCTCAATATAAGTGATATCTGTGACTTTCAAATATTAAAAAAATAGTTTCAATATTATTTACCAATTTTTCATTTTAAATTAGTAGTTTGGGACAGGTACGTGACAAGATGTTTTGCGTACTTTTTTTTTGTAATTTCTGAACGAAGTCTTCTAACATGTTTGAACTTCACTAAATTGTGCTTTGATATAAGTAATTTACTGAGATAATTCAAAAAAAAATTATTGTTCAAAGGAAAAGTGTAAATAGACTATAAAAATTGACTATGAAAAATATCTATAAAAATTTGCTTATTTTTAGTGATTTCAATTTATTCGAACTAAAAAGAACGGAATCGAAGTCTGTGGATTAATGTCTCTCTTTAGTAAATTTTGAAAAAATCTTTAAAAACATAATCTCTCATTTTTTATTTTTCAAACTCCATGACACTTAGGGGTACTATGCACACTCTATCTGAGAAACAACTGTCAACTCATCACCTCAAACTTCATTAGTTTTTTAAGTTCCTGTCTCCATAAAAATTGAGTTTTCGAAAATGATTTTTAGGCAAAATTAATTGATATATTATTAGAAATATTTTTTCATCTCTATTTTTAAGAGCTGTTAACAAGAAAACAATGAAATATGTTTTAAAGAAATTGAATTTTCTAATTTTTCCAAAATCAATTACCATGTTCTAAGTTCTTATTTTTTCCCAAAAAAATATAAATGATTACATGAAAAGTTTAAGTTGGCTTTTCCTGACATAGAAATCCCCACAACTCCTGAAAACTATATCTTTTTAAAAAAAACAAAGGATGACTGCTGGTCAGGAAAAACCTGAAAATCAGTTATAAGTCAGAGAAATTGAAAAAAATTGCAAAATTTAGGGAATTTACATAAGAAGCACTTTAAGCAACTATCAAAAACTATCCGGGCTGCCGAACAGTCGCTTTTAGTCACTTTTTTATAGTCTATACTTATTTCTGAATTTTTTAAATTCTTTTTAAATCTTTGAGGGTATTTTAACCCTTTCTAGTCCAGTGGGACACATATGTCCCAGTAGCGTGTTTAAAAATCCATAACTCCGTGAAAAATGTAGATATCTTCATTTTTTTTTCGGCATGAGCTTGAGAAAATCATTCAACAAACGTAAAAAATTTGCCCAGTCATATATCTTGTTGCATGCCAATACTATAACTGCATATCGCATCGCAAATTTGGAATTTTTTCAACGTTTTGTCACGAATGACACAGCTCCACAAGAACAGAACAAAGTGTTTTGTTACACAACTTAGATCACCATACCCATACGTTTTTTGGGTCGCTGAATCCGAATTTGGGGTCAGTTTTACCCCATCAAGTCAGGTCAGAATTAGACAAACTTTTGAATCGAAATGACTTTCACAGATGAGAAACCGTGAGATCCAAGTTTTTCGAATTAAGGGTTGAAAATACAACCCCCAAAATGAATTCAGAGTCTTGTTTACTGGAGGAGCATCTTCAGAGGATACATAAAAGTAATTTCTGATACGAATAGTGTACCTCAAAAATTTGTAATCCTTTTTTCGGGCATAAGGGGTGGTTTTCCCTCCTAAGGGTAGTTTTCAGTGAATGAGAAATTATGACAATTTTTTTTCGTCATCTGGGACCCTGTCGGACTTCATTCCAAGAGGTTTTATTCCCACGGGGTACGTAGAAAAAACTCGGACTAGAAAGGGTTAAAAGATTCCAAGAAGTGTATAATCGATATCGATTATTTGAAGGGATTTCTACGGGGTTTTTAAATAAGATTTTAGGGTATTTTCTTAATTCCAAGGAATTTTCAAGAGCTTTAAAAAGTTTCAACGGATTTGAAATATATTGGGGAATTTTAAAAGATTCCAAGGAATTTCAAGTAGATTTAAATAGTTTGAAGGTATTACAAAAGATTTGAAAGATTTTAGGGTATTTTTAAAACTTGCAAGGAATTATAAAGACCTTTAAATTGTATCAAGGGATTCCACAGGATTTCAAATATTTTAGGGTATTTTAAAGAATTTCAAGGAATTTTCAAGGAATTTCCAAGGATTTGAATGATTTTAAGGGACATAAACGATTTTAATGGGATTTTAAAGAATTCACTAAAATTTAGGAAGACATGGAACGATTTTACAGGACCTATAAGGTTTTAGTCTATTTTAAAATATCCCAAGGCATTTGATAAGATTTCCGAAGATCTCAATGATTTTAATAGATTTTAAAAGCTCTCAAGGTATTTTAATTAATTTTACAGGATTTCAGGAAATATCCTTAAATTTCATAGAATTTGACGGTATTTTATAACATTTTATTGATTTTGTATACGAACTCCCTCCCTGACTGTGAATAAATTCTTTACTTATATGTTTCAATTAATTTGAATTCTTTTGAATGTAACTTAAAGTGTTTCAAATTCTCATGAATTGAAATCTTATGAATACTTTTAATTAAAAAAAAAATTATTCACATTATTAATGCACATTATAGTCACGTTTATTCACATTTTGTATTAGAAAATAGTGACTTTTGGTCTTTTTTCGGTTTAAATGGATCACTTTTTTTAGTTTCTTCAAGTAAATGAGGCTGTCGCAGCCATGAAAATTACAGTTACAATAGATTCTGTATTAAAGATGTTAAAGATTAGAAGTTTGGTCTTTAGATATGGGAAAATGAAAAACTAGTCAGAGAAAAATCAGGGTAAACTCAGAGAATTTTAAAATTAAAGTTTTGCTGCCACCTTGACAAAATATGTACATAAGAACCATACAATTCTAAATACTGACATCCTGATAAGTAATTAATATTAGTTCGAAGACGTTAGCCTTTTTGGTATACAGGTCTTACCATTATATCAACAAAGGTATAACATCTTTTAAATAATTTTCTCACCTGGTCGACATCCAATAACGTCAGCTAACTAATATTAGGATTAGTTCGAGAGTGAAGACAGCTTAAAAGCTGATAAATACACTCCATCTAGTACGACTCCCATCCGCTTCTAACCGAGCCAAGCGCTGCTTAACTTTGGCATTCGAATGAGAAACAATTTCATGTTCCCACTCGGACATGAACAATTTATAAGGAAAATTAACGCTTCATATTCAAGTGTTCTGTTTTACAAATTATTCTTCCTCTTCGTCGATTTTTCGAAATAAATTTCGTCAGATTCGACTTCTCCGCACTTCCGGTATTTATCATAACAAGATCCGCGCAGTGAATGCCAATATACGCGCACCCCTCGTTGGAATTCACGCTTGAAACACGGTTCAAGCTCATTCATTGGAGGCGCGCGCATTTCCTTTAGGTAAATAAATAAATTCTTTGACAGATGAATGTACTTTGGGAGGGAATGTGTCTACGTTCGCAGAATTGCAACGTATCTAGAGCACACTCGCAAGACTGCGCGTCAGACACTTGCTACAACTACAAATTATATTCTCTGTTCACCATGAGCTACAAAAAAAAGATGTATCTTCCCTGGAAAATCGGATTCATTAAAAATGTATTCCTCTTTTTACAATTTTGAGTATTATATCCATTCTTTATTGATTTAAATTATCATATGTTACTGTTCTTTTTTAAATCAATAAATAAGTTAGAATTAAAAATATAAGCTTGTAAATCAAATACATTAAAAATTATTCGATGAAAGTTGTATCTTCGATCTATAGAATATCTTAGAATCGATTTTTATTTAAGAGTTCATTTGAGTGCAGTACAATAAAGAGAGGTACTTCCGTACCCGTCAATCAAACTGACGCATATAGCATCTATAATTCTACTACCGTCAGTTTACGTCAGCGGACGCAGTAGCGGTTGTTTATGACAATAGAAGAATAATAAAGCGATCCTGCGACATTTTTAAAGGAAGACGAATATCTATTAAGCATGGCTATAAATAAATAATGGCTTATTATATACAGTGGTGTAGTCCTAAAAAATGTAGGTGCCCCCCCCCATTCTCCAGGATTGCAAAGAGGTATTGTCAAGAAAGTTGATACGACTTTTATGATTTGATTAAAACGTGGTTATATATTTTACGCACACACACAGTGTGTATATATCAGAGCATATAGCCTACAAGGTGCCCACTAGGGTGGTTCTTATTTATACTTGGTGGATTTTTTTTTTTTTTTCGAATTTCTCTGCTTTCATTCCCCAGTTTTGTTCGAATGCCCAACAAAAATCTCCTCTAAATTAGAGCAAAATCGGTTAATATTTAGGGGTGCCGCAAAGACCATGAAGTTTCCCATTGATTTAACATGGGAAAAAGTCAGCTTTTTGTAAATCTACTATTTAAACGCGATAATATGTTACAAATAATTCCGTGTTTCAGTATATTGTTCAGAATTCGTCAGAGAATAAGAATCAATCATAAATTTTGAGGTTCAATAATTTTAAGTCACTCTTATGGGTCCCCCAAAAAAACCCCATAAGTGACAAATTTGAATTTTACGTAATATTGCGGTTTATTGACGCTTTTTAAAAGTATTTTCAAAAATAAATAATTATTAATCGGTATTTTAAGAATACCTTGTGATTTTTTAACTAATATTCAATTGTTTAAACGATTTTAATTTGTTTAAATATTTGTTTTTTTTTCAGTTTACTCTCGAAATGAACGTATTTTTTAGACTTTATGAGTTATTTAATCAATAACAACAACAAAATAATTTGTTTGAATAATTTTACAATTATTTAAATAATACGTATTTATTCAAGCATATATTTTGCCTAAAAAAAAGCAGGAGGAACATTTTATATAAATAAATTTTCGACAAACTTTAATATTTGTAAGTACTAATTTGTTTATTATGAATACTCGCAGATGTTTAAACAAATTTACATTTTTGAAACTTCCACGAGTATTCATAATGAACAAATTAGTACTTAAAAATATTAAAATTTGTCGAAAATTTAGTTATATAAAATGTTCCTCCTACTTTTTGTTAGGTAAAATATATGCTTGAATAAATACGTATTATTTAAATAATTTTAAAATTATTTAAACTAATTATTTTATTGTTATTATTGATTAAATAACTCATAAAGTCTAGAAAATACGTTCATTTCGCGAATTAACTGAAAAAACAAATATTTAAACAAATTAAAATTGTTTAAACAATCAAATATTAGTTAGAAAATGACTGGGTATTCTTAAATTATCAATTAATGATTATTTATTTTTGAAAAAACTTTTAAAAAGCGTCAATAAACCGCAATATTACGTAAAATTCAAATTTGTCACTTATGGGGTTTTTTTTGGGGACCCATAAGAGTGGCTTAAAATTATTCAACCTCAAAATTTATGATTGATTCTTATTCTCTGACGAATTCTGAACAATATACTGAAACACGGAATTATTTGTAACATATTATCGCGTTTAAATATTAGATTTACAAAAAGCTGACTTTTTCCCATGTTAAATCAATGGGAAACTTCATGGTCTTTGCGGCATCCCTAAATATTAACCGATTTTGCTCAAATTTAGAGAAGATTTTTTTCTGGGCATTCGAAAATAACTGGGGGGTGAGATCAGAGAAATTCAAAAAGTGAAAAATAAGGGCCACCCTAGTGCCCACTATTCTTCAAAATTTTCGTCTCCCGACTTTCTCTCGGTAAATATTCGTAATTTTTACCGGTTTAGAAAAAATATCCTGTCTTTGCGAAACCCACTGTTTTTTACATATATGATCAATTGCGGAAGTCGATAAGCATCAGCAAACCTTTTTGCAAGAAATCTATTAACTTTGAATATAATAAGTAGGATAAGGAATTTTTGTGTCTGATAAAGGAAAATACATACAGAGATACGTTTTATTATAACGTGTACTAGCAGTAAATATACGCGCGAAAATTGCGCGTTCACTTCTCTAGATTTTTATTTCCCAACATTAAAAATAATTAATTAATTAAAATAATTAATTAAAAATATAAACAATGTAAAAAGCACAATTTAATTAGAAAAAAAGAGTTGAATTGTATATTTTCTAATTTGAAGCGCTAAAAATGAAACAATTATATTTTTATTTGAAGAGTCACGAAATTGAATGATTTCATTTTAAAATTTCGAAAATAGGACAATTTCAAAAAGTTAAAAATTGAACATTTTAAGATTCGAAGTGTGGAAATTGGATCATTTAAAATTCAAAGGAAATGAAGCTGTGTAATTTTTAATTAAAAGCGTTCAAAAGTAAATAATTGAAAACTTTATATTTGAATAATTTTAAATTCTAAGGGATAATTATTTGACAATTCGAAATTGAAAACTAAATTGAATCTTTCAAAATCAAAGCTTCTAAAATTTCAAATTGTTATTATATAAGAAAATTATAATTTAATATTAAAGCTGATTCGACAACTTTTTCTAAAATCGAAAAATGAATTAAATTATTATAAAAAAAACGTTCAAAATAAATATTAATTTTTAATGGGAATCAATGAAAATTAAAAAATGTGTACTCCATGCGCTGAAACTTAAACGAACGCAAACCTCATTTAAAACTGAAAAAATTTTAGTCACCAAAAGTTGTAATATTCAAACTTTTTTATACTTAGTCCCTTTAAAATTGTAATTATTTGAAGCAAATTGAAATCACTTAAAAATTACTAATTTTTAAACTGTTAATTATACTTTCCAAAATTCAACCATTTCAATTTTAATTGCAAAATTAAAACTTATGAAGGGGAAAAATTAAAAATTTAGCGTTCAACATGAAAATTCAGAACTCTAAAATTGCATCCATTTAAAATTATCAAGATTATTCAATTACTGATATATCAATTTCAGTTAGTTTGATTTTTATCTATTTTCATTTTAAAACACAATTTTTAATTTTTGAATTTCATATCGTTTTATTTTTAACACTTCTTTTAGAATTATTATTCATTCTTGAACTTTATCAATCGCAAACTATTCAATTTGAAATGATTTATTTGTTTAAATCTTCAAATAAAAATCAGACATTTTTAAACTTTTCAATTTTCAATTACTTTATATTTACATCTAAAATTATTGTATTCGAAACTGACTATCAAGGCTATTAATATGAAATTTTGAAATATTTATTTCTAAATTGACCTGACCTTTTAAGTATTTCAATTTCAAACTACAATAGTGTAAAATTAAAAAATCAAAGTAACAGGAACTATTAGCAACATCATGGAAATTTGCATATTCTATCTACTCCCCTATACATTCTTTTCCCTTTCCTATAAATACCTACTCAATCCTTAGTGGCATAACAGGACTAGAACCGAATGAGTTAGAGTTTACCCTGAAAGGGATATGGTTTAATGGTATAATAATTTTAAAAAACCATTGAAATAGCTCAATTTAAGGAAAAAAGATGGCCTAGCGCTTCGACTACACCACTGATTATAATATTGAAAAATGTATTTAATGAACTGCAGATTTCAATGTACGATTTAGGTATTTAATATTAATTGGAAAATAAATATTTCAGTTGAAATTGCAATTTAAATTTTAAGATTTTAATTACATTTTAATTAACTTTTTTTTTCATACTCAGACAAAAATGTTTTGATGGAACCTTTTCAATTTTGAAATTTAACAATTTTACTTATTCACATTAAACGTTTGGAACTTAAAGCAGAAATGTGAAGGAGTTGGAATCTGAAAGAATTAGGCCGAAAATATTTTCTTCGCTCCTCTTATTTCTCTAAAATATCAATTTCACATTAAAAAAACAATTGCGGGCGTCCGCATGAAGAGGGCCCTTATGGCCGGTTCTAGTTTAGAAGATATTCGCGTTTTTCTAAGTTGAGTTCAAAATGATTATTTTTGGGTTTTAGTGGGGGATGATACTGGGACCTGTAGTGAATTAATTGGGACTACACTCATATTCAGATAGTAACCGGAAGTAGGTATATTTCATGTTCGAAGAAAAAATATAACATGTGTGCTTATGGCACTCGCCAAGTTCAGATGCGTTTATCCCGAAAAAAAGGTTTTCGAACTTCCAACTTCAAAAATGCCATGGTGACTTGTTTTTCAACATAGAGAGTTCATATTGGGCCTAAAATGCCAGATGCCTACAATTATTTATTAAACTGATTTAATAATTACTGCAGTAAGTGTCCGCTGGGACACATGCAATTGTTTAAGGCTTCTTGTTCGATCACTGTCGTTAAGCAGCAGTTGGTTTGGTTATACTCATGGGGGCCGTTGCACAGTGGGGCAAAACAAGTCTTTCTGGAACAATGAGTCCAAGGCTTACAATGTTGATCCGATTTAAGCATTTTTTTTGTTTTAAATAAAAGTTAACATATTTCTATAGAGATTTGTGAGAGCCGATATTACAATTTTTTACATTGTCATCAGAAAAGGTATTTGATTTGCGTAAAATTTGACCCAGCCCTCTCCCCTCTTTTTATCAAAGGTCCACGTTTTGAGACCTTCTGAATCCGAAAAACTGGTTTTCGCGAAAGTTTCTGTCTGTGTTTCTGACTGTTCGTCTTTCTGTGTGTCTGTAGATTTTTGGTTAGCACGATAAATTTCTAAAAAATCGCCATATTGGATTGGCCTGTGGTATACTCTTTTATTGTCCTAAACTGAAGGTCAATTTTGTCAGCCAGCCATTTTTCGATAACAATTTAAAAAGTTATAGCATTTACAAAATTCAAAAAAACAAACGAAAATGACAATTTTAAGACAAACAACGCATGATATGAAAAAAAGTCAGAAAAAGAAAAAATTTCTTTTTGAACACTCTACAAGATTTTCGCAACAATTTTTTGAATCTTTTTGGAAAATCGAAAATTCAAATTTTTATCGCAAAAAAAATAATTAAAAACCAAACATTTCATTTTGCGGTCAAACTATGCAAGATACGACAAAAGGTGGATAAACAAAAATTGTGCACCCAAAAAAGATCTACAACTTCGTTGTCAATCACTTTTCGATTGGACTCGTAGTTTTTGTTATATTCATAAAAAACATTGAAAATGAAAAAAATTAAATTTTTGGAAAAACGACGCAAGCTACGAAAAAAAATTAGATAAAAGTTGTTTACCCGAAAAAGAGCTACAAATTTGTTAATCATCATTTTTTGATAGGATGCGTAGTTTTTAATTTAATCGTGAAAAATAATATTAAAAATTTTGAAAAAACGCCACAAGTTACAATAACATTTAGCAAAATTTGTTGCCTAAATTGTATCTACAAATTTTTTTTAAACCACTTTACACTAGGATGCGTATTTTTCGTTTAAATCGTAAAAAATAACATTGAAAATAAACAAATTTAGTTTATCGAAAAAACGACACAAGTTACAATAAAATGTTCAATAACAAAGTGGTTTTCTTATGGAATGCTTAATTTAATAATCGTCCCGAATCACGACCGGCCAAGCTTATGAAAAATATTGGACTAGTCATCCTGAATTTCGGGACCATGAGACACTTTTTTTTCAAATCCAAAGTAATTATTAATGTTATAAACAAATTTAAGAAACAAGTGCATATCTTAGCCATTCATGCTCTGAACACTTTGTTCTTTTAACAAAATTAATCAGAAGTTGGTTGACAATAAATATGTATGATATTTTAATACCTGATAACAATTAAAAAATTTTTTAAAATAAATTTGATAAGCAAATACAGATTTTCATCAATTTTCAACCCAAACAGTTTATATAAAAATTCAAAACTTGGCTCCTTGTCAACAAATGGATGTTTTTTTTGTTACGAAATCGACTGCCAGTGACTCAGGAAGGACATTATTTGTTAGGAGACTTTGTTAGGCGACAATATTTGTTCTTTAATCAAATAAATTTTATAAATAAATACAGATGTTCTTTTCAACCAGCAGATTGCGTTTTTTCAACCAAATCAATTTTCAATTACTTGGAAAAATCCTTCCCTTATGATACTTCATTAACTTATTAACAAACAATAATGGATTATTTTATAGAAAAATTCAAAACTTGACTACTTGTAAACAAGTGGATGCTATTTTTTACCAAATCGATTGCCAATGATTCAGAAAGGATTTATTTATTAGGAGACTTTTTCAGACGACAACATTTGTAATATATTTAAATGAAATTTACAAAAAATACAAATACAGAGTAAAGATTTGAAGACCACTATATTTAGAAGCACCATAGACAGTAATATTGAAATTGTTAAGAGAAACGATTGCTCACTCTTTAAAAATGTCGAAATCGCGGATGTTTGAAAAAATTGTTTTTAACAAAAATTGTGGTTATTGATAAAATGGCATAAGAAAGGCATATGGCCAAGTTATTTAGAGTTAATTCCGCTGAAGTCACTGGAAGTCGATTTTGTAGAAAAAAAACTACATTCATTAGTTTCAAAGTAGTAAAGTTATAAATTTGTGTATAAAATTGTTGACAAAATAAACAATTGTTATTATTTAATCAACTATCATAAGGGAAGGTCTTTTCCAAGTCATTTAGAGTTAATTCCGTTGAAACCCAGAAATCTGTTGGTTGAAAATTGACGAAAATCTGTATTTGTTTATAAAATATACTCAAATAAATATCAAATATTGTCGCCTGATAAAGTCTCCTACTAAATAAGGTTGTTTTTAAGTCACTGGCAGTCGACTTCGTAACAAAAAACAACGTCCATTTGTTAACAAGTATTCAATTTGTGAATTTGTGTTTAAAATTGTTTATAAAATAAAATTTGAAATGTTTGTTTTAAATCAATGTATTCTAAAATTCAAAAAAATATTGTTGTGATATTACACCCGACTATAAAAAAAGTTTGCACTAAATTGGTAAAATGTAAACTATTCCTTTGATCAGCCTTTAAAAAATAACGTTTCTTATTTTTATTTTCTTAACAGATGAAATTATAATCTCACTTCTTGCTGAATAATGTTTAAAATTGTAAAATAAGATGTGATTATAAAAATTAATTATGAAGATCCTTTTATAAAAATATGTAACATGCAATTCAGCCAACTTCATGCATAACGATAACGCTAACTTAATGCGTTAAGTTCCTTAATCCTATTGGTCAATAAGTTGACCATTGACATCTAAGGTAAGATTGTTACAGTAGAATCAGCCGGCAAAAAGATGTTCAGAATTCAAAACAAAATCCAAATTTTCAACGTTTATTATTATCAAGGGGTTTATACAGGGCGTGGTCCTCGGCCACCACGAACTAATTGAGAAAAATATTTTTAAATTTCAAAAGGAAAAAACAAAAATGTTAAATTATCTCGAAAACGGTGAGACATACGTGAAAACTTGAAAACCTAATATTGATAATAACTAACTATTAGTATTGATATTGATAAAATTGTATACATTTTGATATTTCCAGAAAACATATTCATTCGGGGACACATTCATTCGGATTGAAAAGGATTGAATGGCGAGTTCGGTTTGAGTCGGATTGCAGTTGATGTTCCTGCTCGTATTGAGAAGGATTAAAAAGACTTTTTAGATGAACCTTAGATTCATCGGATTGGACGCCAGATTGAAATGGATTCAAAGGTGTTTCGGATTAATTATAGAATTCGAATTGCAAAACAATAATTTTCGAAAATAATTACAAAATATTTAAAACGTCTATAAATTATGCAGTACCTGTAGAATTTTAAGGGCGAAAACACGCGCGTTCTAGTGCGTGATCGGTCTGGTTGAAATAAAATTGTAGCTTGCCGATGACTTTTTGTTAAGCGTTTTTTTTTTAAATTTTAATTATAGCTTATTTCTTCATTTTAATTAATATTGTACAAACTTACAGAATTTGTGTACTTTGAAGATGTTTAAATTCCCATCCAATTTGGTTCATATATCTCACAAATTAGCCGAGCTTTTTTTTACCATATCTACTCGTATCGAAATTTGAAAATGAACAGCCAGATTTTTGCAGTACGAATACTGAGAATTGGGGTCTATTTTAACGAACTTATATTTTTGAGTGCTTCAATATTGATTCTGAAAGATTCCCATTTTTTCTATGTAACAAATTTAAAACAGATTAAGCTGTAGAAGTTAAAAAATCACAATTTTAAAATATTATGATTTATGTAGAATTCTTTTTCTTCACGAAGAATTAAAATAACGTCCCGGTTACAAAATTGTAGACCATTATTTTTTTATTTTTTTTTGTACGCATAAGAGTTTTCTAGAAATTTAATTTTTGTAAAATCTGAAATTAAACGAAAAAATGAAGTCTGTGACTCAGTATTCCAATTTTGATATTATGATATTGTTAGAAAAATATGTCCCCCAAGTTTGGGTTTTTGGGATCGGATTTTTTTTTTCGTTGCTCTGTATGACCAAATCCATTTCAAATCAGTCAGGCAGTACAACTGCAAGTCACAGAATCATTCCCTTCTTAAATATGTTGTTTTTCAAAAGAAATAAAACGACACGTATTTAACCGTTTTGGGGAAAAATCATTTTTGCGAAGTCATGAGTATTTAAAATCTTAGGGTTGTTTTTTGAAAGAATACAAATGTGTCTTTCAAGATATTCAAGTTTTTTTCTGAATCTGGTGAAGTACATAAAGAAGCACCTTTTTTATCAATTTTATTTTGTTTCTTTTAGAAATAAAGGAAGGTTTGAAAAAAAGTTCTCATGGCCACAAAAATAATTTGGCCTGCATAAAACTTACCGAGTGTCTTTTTTATATAAGCATGCATTTTTTATAAATATTTGATGGAATAAAGAAAATGGATTTTCCCATAAAATCAACATTTCATGTTTTCAAAATTTAGCCGGGAAGATAAAGTCGAATTTAATACAAAACCCTCTTTCTTTAATTTATCCAATATCTTCAAAAAATTTGTGCTTATATGAAAACGAAATTCAGTAAGTTTTATGCAGGCCAAATCATTTCTGTGGTCATGCGAATGGGTTTCTCGCGAAATTGAACTTTTAATTTTTTCTCGGGAACAATGCAAGATATCATAAAAAATTTCAGAACATTTTAAAATGAAAAAATATTCTTTCTAATCATTTTGTCGATTCTTTCTTTGTTTCTAAAAGAAATGCAAAAATTCAGTTTTTTCGTGAAGAAGGATATCGTCCTTATAGAAGTAGCAATTTGGAAACAAAAAAATTGAGCAAAAAATGGTGGGGTTTTTGAGAAAATCAACTTTTATTATTTTCAGAAAAACCCCTGTCATTTTTGTTGTTTTTTTGGTAGATGCGAGGGTAGATATCGAAAGAGAAAATTTAACCTCACCTTATTCCGAAAAAAACCCTCAAATATCTCAATTAGGTAAAATATGTACCGCGTCGATCACTATAGCTTTGCTTTATTTATAGCACGAACTGAATCTACGAAAATTAAATCACTTAATTATTGAGTCTTCCTCAAAAGTCCCCATGCGTCAAGTTACCCTACCCTGTGGCCAATGCGGCGCGCTCTTTTTTAAACTTATTGTTGCAAATTGAAAATGATTTTCTGAAGATCGAAGACATAATTTCAGTAAAAAAATTTCACATTCTCATCGCGCGCTTCGCTCGCAAGTTTGAGCGCGACTACGGCGCGCGGCTGTTGGATCTTGCGCTTCGCGCTCGATAATGTACTCACCTCGCGCTACGCGTTCGCACGTATTTACCTCCCGCATTACGCTCGGTTTCTCTAGGTTTTTGCACTTCGTGTTCGACTTAGATGAAAAAGTTTATTCGCAAATATTATAAAATTATCAAAACCTCTACATATGAAGTGATTATTAAATTTGTTAAAGAGGATATCTAATTTACTTAAGGTTCTATCGACCTTAAGGAACACATTCTCATCCAGACATTCGCGCTTCGCGCTCGATATTTGATTTGAAAATATGAAAGTATTATAATATAATATAATATCTATTAATTTTTTTTTGTGGTTTGAGGCGTTTGTCCAAAAATGTAATTTAATTTATTTTTAAATCAGTTTTTTACAAATGAAATTAAAACTACGCGTCCCATCAAAAAGTTATCAATAAAAAATTTGTAGATCTTTTTTTAGTGCACAATTTTTGTCTATTGATCTTTTTTTTTCATCTTTCATAGTTTGATCGCAAAATAGAATTTTTTATTTTTCATTATTTTTTTGTGCGATAAAAATTTGAATTTTCGATTTTCCAAAAAAAAATCGAAAAGTTGTTATGACAATCTTGTAGAGCGTTCAAAAAAATGCTCAAGAAAATTAAAAAAAGTCTTATAACAATATTGTAGGGTGTTCAAAAAGAAACATTTTTCTTCTCTTGACTTTTTTTCATATCGTGTGTTGTTTAGCTTAAAATGTTCATTTTCGTTTGTTTTTTGGAATTTTGTAAATGCTATAACTCCGGGAATTTTTCTTCTATCAAGAAAAGTCATGAGAATATTTTGTTCGCCTTTTTGATTACCATTAATATCCGTCCATAGAATTTTTAGGTATTCAAAAAAAGTGTTCTCAAAAATTTTCAAAATGTGCTCACTTTTTGCATTTTCATCTAAAATGGCTGGCTAACCAATTTGACCTTTATTTTAGGACACTTGAAGAGTATACCAAAGCCCAATCCAATAAGTTAATTCTTTTGAAAGTTATCGAGCTAACAAACTAAAAATCTACAGACAGACTAACAGACAGACATTTTGTAAAAGCCTGTTTTTTGGGTTCAGGGGGTCTCAAAACGTGTACGTTTGACGAAAACAGGGGGGTCAAATTTTACACAAATCCAATACCTTCTCATTATAGGATGAGAATGTAAAAAAATATATTATATTCATGCCCAGCCATTTTTTAACATTTAGATGTTATGTTTTGCTTCTAATTTGGAACCAAAGTTATGAAAATACAATTTTCAGTATTTTCGGCATTTCAGTATGCAAAGTAGCTGTCTGCGCCGCCTTACCCGCTTCTGTTTATGATAGAAATAAAGACCTTTTGATATAGATGTTAACTACCTTTACCTATTTGTGACAAATGCGCATCCTTCGGAAAAGTCAAAAGATCAATTTTACGACAGTTTTATTACAGTTAGAGCAAAACACTATACGTTTCACTATACATAATAATATAATAATAAGTTATATATAAGTTATATTATAATACTAGAAGTTGTCGCTGCTATATGATGATAGAGGACAAACACCCGAAATAATCTTTTCATCATCAAAATTAAACATTTGCCTTTTATAACTAATTTTTTGTACCATTCCACACTGCATTCATGAACACATAAGCTGAACCTAATCTCACATTTTCACAGTGCGCAAATTTTAGTAAAAGCTACTGTGCACCATTATCCGCTGCGCAGTATTCGCCGCTTCTCCCCTACTCATAACTTCGCGAAAAACATTTCGTGTGCAACAGGTGCAGAAAGTAGGCAGTAATAACTCTTGTAAAGTTTATAGTGCTTGCCATCGGCTCACCTTCGGGTCGTTTCCGACTCGTTTTCGTTCTTCTTCACACTCGTGTGGATCTACCTACGTGGAGAAAAATGGATGTTCAAACGTAGATGTTTAAAGCATAAGATAGTATCGCAAAACATACAGATATTAATGCGTAAAATCTGCTCTCTTTTTTTAATGCTAGGCGTAAGAATTTTGTATGTTAAACTGAAACTTCCGGGAGGTTAGACTGAAACATCCAAGATATTAAAGTCGTTGTCCCAGTGCACGAAAACGTCATACCTCTATTGGCCACGTGATGAAGCTTATAGTCAATGTTTCGTGACGTAAACTAGTGAAAAAATGATGATTACCAATATTTTGGCGACAGTAATAATACTGTAAATTGTTTGTCCAGGGTAAAATAATTGATAAAAGTGCTATTTCTCTCCAAAAAAACATTCTCTTTAAATGAACCTGTGAAATCTCACTGGTTGAAACAGCCAGAAGTGTGTCATCAGTGAGATTTCACTGGTTTAGTCAGTGGAATTCCGCGACTGGTTTAATCAGTGAGTTTCACTGGTTACTCAGTACCAGTAGTCAAATGGTCGTATGCGTTGTCATCCGTCAGCTAGTTAGGTTATGAGACTTATCATTCATAACTTTTGTGCTAACCTTTGCAAAATTATCTTCTAAAAACCGCACTTTAGCCTCACAACAATAAATGAGGGCCGGGCTGCAATATAATAGGATATAATATATTGCGCCTAACCCAGGGAAAGTCCGTCATTACGTCAACGTGTCACGTTGGTCAAAATCAAACCCCAGAGGCCCGAAATATTTCTAACACAAACAATAGTACATAATAAAGTCTATCATTTGGCGTCACTGGTATAGTCAGTAACGCTGTTTTAGTTGAGTCGCTTACTGGCTTATCCAGTAAAAACAGAAAATAACTGGTTCACTAGTAATAATGCAAAACGCTGATCCAACCAATGACAATGACACTGGTCCATTTTAAGAGGGTGCATATATCTTTTAATATCCACAGAAATGAACCTTTAACATCTATATGGCTGTCCTATATTTAAACATTAAATATGTTAACCCTAAATATCTAGATCTTAAGTGTGTACATCCATTTTTCTCCGTTTACCTTCCGCACTTGTAGCGCAATATACTATTTTTCTTAAAACGGTGAAATACGTGTCATCTTATTTCCTTTGAAAAAAAATAGATTTAATAGGCGAATTATTCTGTGACTAGAGATTGTACTGTCTAATTTGAAATGGATTTCGATCCGTATGAATTTTTTCCATCTTTCTACGGAATTATAAGCAAGCCTCCAACAAATTCTTCACGCACGCTAATTTGAAATTAACACACCTATGTCGTAAAATTTCACTTTTATTTTTGCACATTTCCCAACTTATAAGCTTAGCGCGATTTTTGACGTGATCGAAAGATGAAAGAAGCATGGGACTTTGTAGAAAAGTGATCGGCAGTAAATGGTGTAATCTGTGATTGGGTAGCTTCTTTATTCCTGAAGCTCTTTTCTGTATTGCGGCGGTAATAGACTTATCCAGATTATACATATACCTCGAATTAAAAAATGCGATTTGCTTGTCGTTTACGAGCGTATTCGCTGAAAATATTGCAAGTTTATACGAGGGGTTTTGCTCGTTACCTAATTTATTTCTGATTTCTGCTCGTTTTCTTTTATTTTATTTTATTTTAGACTCGTCGTCACGAAAGCCTGCTCGAACATTGCGACAGCATCGAGACGATAAAGACGCACGTTGCATTCCATTCTGGCAAAGTTATTTGTTTGAAAGGTAAACTCTCTTTGCGAATTATCGATAAATAAATAATTCCCTAGAGTTACGCAAGAGTATTGTAGAAAAGAGCCTTTTCAAACTGGAAACTAGTTTCATATGCAAAACTAGATTAATTCAATCCTAATTCGATTTTTTCAGATCAATAATTGTGTATTTTTCATGCTATTTTTCATAGTCATGGGTTTTCTGTGGAAATATATGTACTCTTATTTTCAATTAGGGCAATTTATTCAGTAGCATATTTAAGTAGGTACGAAAAAGTGGCATTATTGAAACTATATTCGTATATGTCGCAGTAAAATGGAAACTTTACGTTCCAGAAGAGAGAATAAATTAGTTAAGTCACTCTATCGTTGAAACAACTATTCATTTCGCGTTGAAATATTTGACTGGCATTAGTATTCATACTCGTAGCTTTTATAAATTTCAAATATTTATCTTACACGCTGGCGCCTCGTACTGCAACATTCTTGCTCGCAGATTCGCGTCAATTGCTTTTAATTGTCGGAAACAGTCGCAATTGCGGCACTAGTTCATCGAAACGAGAACCAATTCTGCAGCGAGAACCACACACAGATTGTCCAAAATATAGACTGTTAACATGCAAAATTCTTACTCTAAATATTAAAAAATCGGCCAATTTTTTGAATAATATTAGTCAAATTTAATGGAAGGTAAATAGGAAGTAATAAAATCCGAGTAAAAAAATTCCATTGGGATCACGCATAAAGTCCCGCAAAAGTACTAGGTATGAGACAAATCAGTACTTAAGTACCAACTTTCTTCAACAATTTTCAAAAGTCCAATTAGGGACACATGCACTAGAAAAGTTAAATTTCATTTTATTTTTTTCGAAATTTTTACAAAGTTTTGTAGGACAAAAGTATTGAAAAAGTCCCACCAAATTTGATTTTTTATTTTAAGCAAGACTTTTTTAGGACAAAAGTACAAGAAAAATCCCACTCAATTTTTTTTTAAACTTTTGCAGGCCTTAACTAATTGTTGGGACAAAAATACTAGAAATTACATTTCATTTTTTTCTCGACATTTTTACAAGCGCTGATGGGACTTTTGCGTGACAAAACTTTCGAACATGTTCCACTTAATTTTTTTTTTATTTTGAGCAAGAATTTTGGGGAAAAAGGTACAAGGAAAATCCCAATCAATTTGTTTTATTTTGCAAGGGCTGATGGGACTTGTGTCCCAAAAAATACTGCTGAAATAGGACTAAAATACCAGAAAAGTCCTACTTATTTTTTTCTTAATCCTACAAGTTTTAAATAATTTATGAGACAAAAGTATCGAAACCGTCCAGCTATTTTTTTTTATTTTCAGCAGAAATTTTTTAGGACAAAAGTATCAGAAAATTCCCACTTAATTGTTTTTCAATTTTTGCAAGTGCTGACGGGATTTATGTCCCAAAAAAGTACTGCTGGAATAAAGACTAATGTACCAGAAAAGTTAAAAATATAACCCGTTTCAAAAGTAACTTTTTTAGAATAAAACTACAAAATTTCGAAAAAAATAAATCGAAACTTTTTCAGGAAAAAGTCCCACTTAATTGTTTTGTTATGTTTTGAGCAGGAATTTTAGAGACAAAGGTACCAGAAAAATCCCACTTATTTTTCTTTAATTTTGCAGACCCTAAATAATTTTTGGGACAAAAGCATTAGAAAAGTTCCATTTTATTTTTTCGAAATTTTCATGGATGCTGATGGGACTTATTTCTCAAGAAAGCACTGCTGAAATAGGACTAAAGTACCAGAAAAGTTAAAAGCATGTCCCGTTTTAACACGTCTTTTTAAGGACATATGTAACGGAAAAGTCGCACTCAATTTGTTTTTTATTTTACAGCTCCTAAATAAATTTTGGGATTGAAGTGCTAGGAAAGTCACATTCTATTTTTTTCGAAATTTTTGTGAGTACTGATGCGATTTATGTACAAAAAAAAACTGTTGAAATAGAACTAAATTACCAAAAAATTCCAAATATGTCCCGTTTCACCAGTTTTTTTAGGACAAAAGTATTGAAAAAGTCCCAGTTCAATTTTTTTTTATTTTGAGCAGGAATTTTTGGGGCAAAGGTGCCAGAAAAGTCCCACTTCATTTTTTTTTTAAATTTTGCAAGCCGTAAATAATTTTTGGGACAGAAGTACTTAAAACGTTCCATTTTATTCATTTATTTTTTGATATTTTTACAAGTTATGATGGGATTTATGTGACCAAAAAACGGCTTCAATAGGGCTAAAGTGCCAGGAAATTTCAAAATATGTCCCGTATCGAAAGAATTTTTTTATGACAAAAGTACAAAATTCGAAAAAAAAAATAATTGGAATTTTTTCTAAAAAATATCTGGTGAAACGGGATATATTTTGAACTTTTGTGGTACTTTTGTCCCAAAAATTATTGAGGGATTGCAGAAGTTAAGAAAGAAATTTAAGTGGGACTTTTCTCGTAATTTTGTCCTGAGAAAACCCTGCTCAAACTAAAAATATAAAAATTAAGTGACTCTTTTCCATACTTTTATCCTACAAAAGTCAAATCAGCACTTGTACAAATTTCGAGAAAAAGAATAAAATTGAACTTTTCTAGTACTTTTGTCACTATTTGGATTTTCGACAATTTTTTAGAAGAGTTGGACCTTATCCGGAATCCCAATGGGATCTTAATGAGACTTTTTTTAAGTGGGATTCACTAGATAGTCAGTCACCGCGTCAAAATACATTTCAATCTGTCACCCCGTCTTTTTTTCAAGAGTCATCTTGTTATTTTTGAACTCCATTCATTAGAAACAAGAACTTTGAACAGACATAAATATTTCAAATATTTATAACAGCTCATTTTATTTTTATTGAAATTGATATATGTAAAATCAAGCATTTCAATTATAGGTGGATTAAAATAAGTGTAAAATATTAAAGGGAACTTTTGACAGCTGGCTTAAACCAAAATTCCGCGAAGTATGAACGCTTATAATAGAAACGGATGTACCCATTTCCACTGTGTGTCATCGAGCAAGCATATATCCTTTAGCCGTGCATATAGTAAAGCTGTGTCTTCTCTAAAGTCCAAGATTTCTCCAATAACTGAAAGTTTATTTTCGGCTGTTTCTTCTTACACTTGCATAGACCGATCGCCGTTCAATGCCATCGCTGTTTCAAAATACCACGCAGTCCCGATGCTTCACACTTTTGCTAATATTTCTTTTTTACACATTCATTTCAACGAGAATTTGACGAAAAATTATTTTGTGATACATTTTTTCCTTTTGATATGTGGGGGCTAGGGTGAGAAATGATGAGAGCGAAAGTAGGAGAAGTGAGGAGTGGTAGGGGGAGTGAGAAGAAATTAAGAGAGGGGAAGTGGAGGAAATGAGGGGAGGGTCATTAGGGGATGGGAAATAAAAGAAATGGTGAGAGAGGATGTAGGGGGGATGAGGGGGAATTATATGAAGTGGGGGAAATGAAGAAAGAAGAATAGGACTAGTAGGGAAAGTGGGGGGAAATTCGGGGAGGTGAAGTAGTGGAAGTAAGATGAAGTAAAGGAAGGGAAAGTATGAGAAATGATAGGAAATGAGGGGCGGGGAAATAGGGGAAGTGATGGGAAATGAGGGGAGGGTAAGTAGGGAGAGTGAGGGGAAGTAGGGGAAATGATTCGTTATGAAGGTGAGTAGGAGGGGTGAAGTGATGGTTGGGGAAAGTGTCAGCTTGATAAGCGAGGGGAGGGGCAAGTAGAGGATGAAGAAGTTTGAGAAGTGGGGGTGGCGAAGTGTTAAGTGAGGGGAGGGAAATATGAGAGGGGAGGTTTAAAAGACTTAATTAACGTCTTAAAATTTTACGAACAGTGCATTAAAATCGAATTCAAAATGAAATCCACTGAATTTAATGGATCTTTTTTTGGATATTCAATTTTTTTAATTCACCCTGAAGATTTTCAAGTTCACCTTGATTTCTTGTGAATTTTGTCAGATTTCTGTTCACTCCTGTTTATATAAATCCACTGGAATTTTCTTATAATTTTTTAATTTTTGTTGCATTCACTTGAATCATTTTTAATTCCCCCTGAATTACTTTAAATTCATCTTGGGTTCCTATCAATTTCATCGAATTTTCTTGAATTCCCTTGAATTCTTCTGAATTCACTCTAGGTTTACTGAAATCAATAGATTTTTCTTAGTTTATTTTAAATTTTCCTGAAGTCTTTTAAATACTCCCTTGAATTTTTAGGCATTTTATCAAACTCTTTGAATTCCCTGGAATTTTTCTGAATTCAATCCATACTTAATGGATTCAAGGAATTTTTGTAATATTTTTGAATTGTTTTCAATTCACTTCAATTTTTTTGAATTTAGTCGAATTCTTCTTACCTAATTTTTTTGGTATGAATTTTCTTGAATTCGTTTAAATTCACCTGGAATTCGTATAAACTTCATTGAAATATTCAGAATTAAATAAAAATTAGTTATATTAATGATTGCCATTAGTCACTTTTAGCCAATTTTAGTCACAAAATCTATCTTAAAGTACTGTAGGAATCTTTAAATATACAAAATGTGTAAGTTTGGTATATTTCGAAATTCAAGATTTTTTTATGTCACCCCGCATAACTATTTTAAATTGATTCATCATAGAGATTATTCTCTTTATATTGTAGAAATAATCGTGTTCAATCAGGGAAAAAAATATTTAGGGGCCATTTCAGAGCAATAATTTTAATGAAATTACACATTTTCGTATCCTAATAAATAAGAAATACTTTCTCTAGATTTATTCCTATAGGGATCAAACAATTTTTCAGCCTTCAGTTGGTATTTTTTCAAACATAAAACTAAGAAAATTAATTTTCTGGCAATAAACGGCTTAACGGAACCTTTAAACCATTTTTATTTAAATAAAAGAAAATTTTTGACAGTATTTTTGCACCAAAAGAAATAAATGTGGGGGTTATAGCGTTTGAAAAATTAAAAAATTAAAATTTGTATTGGGCATCCTAGTGAGGGCGCAGTAGCAATTTTACCAACTTAAAAGGGTTGCTATAGGTCAGGAAATTCCAAAACGTCAGGGAAAGTCAGGAAATGTCAGGGAAAACCTGACAAAGTCAGGAAATTTGTTATAAACTGAAGTTTTTTTCTTAAATTTATTTTCTTTGATAGAAATTCAATCCTTTTGGTTGAAAAATTATCTGTTTGGTTAAAAATTTAATTATTTCGTTGAATATGTATCTGCCTTAGGTGAAAATTTAACTATTTTGTTGAAAATTCATTTCTCTAACTGTAAATTTAACTATTTCGTTTTTTATGGAAAATTGATCTTTTTTGACAGAAATTTAATTTTCTTGGTTGAAAATTCATCGGTTTGGTTGAAAATTTAACTATTTCGTTGAAAATTTATTTTATTCCTGTGAAAATTCAACTATTTTATTTATAGTTGGAAATTTATCTTTTTTTAGTTGAAAAGTCATGTATTTTGTTGAAAGTTAGTATTCCTTGGCAGAAAATGGATTGAAAATTTAACTTTTTGGTTGACAAATAATTTTTTTGTTAAAGATTCATCATTTTAGTTGAAAGGCCGTAGCAGGATAAGCATGGTCTGGGTGCCCCCGCATGGATTTGCTTCATATTTAGGGGATAAGTTTCTTTCATTATGAAACTAATTTACCCCAAGTGCCAAGTTCAAAAAAATTTTTTTACAACAATTATAAATAAATTTTAAAAAATTAAAAAAATCAATTTTCTCAAAATTGGCTCAACCGATTTTGATGGTTCAAATATATATTATAGAAGGTACTAAGACAATTTAAAAAAAAATTGACACCTAATTCCTTTCAGGAGAAGGGTGTGAAAAAAATTATTGTAATTTTGTAACAATTTTTTAAATTTTCTTAGTACCTTCTATAATATATATTTGAACCATCAAAATCGGTTGAGCCAATTTTGAGAAAATTGATTTTTTTAATTTTTTAAAATTTATTTATAATTGTTGTAAAAAATTTTTTTTGAACTTGGCACTTGGGGTAAATTAGTTTCATAATGAAAGAAACTTATCCCCTAAATATGAAGCAAATCCATGGGGGGGGCACTCAGACCATGCTTATCCTGCTACGGCCTTCATTTCTTTTCTTGAAAAATCGTCTTTTTGGTCGAAAATTAATTATTTGGTAGAAAATTCATACTTTTGTTTTGAAAATTAGTCTGTTTTGGTTGAGGATTCAACTAATTTGTTTTATTTAGTTTAAATTTATTTTTTTAACTGAAAATTTAACTATGATATTGTTGGTTAAAAATTCATATCTTTGGTTAAAAAATTCGTTTTTTTGGTTCAAAATTTATTTTTCCAACTGAAAACTTAACCATTTTATTTGTGGTTCAAATTATATCCCTTTTAGTTGAAAATTGATGCATTTTGTTGAAAATTGGTCCTTTTTCGTAGAAAATTCATCTTTTGGGTTGAAAATTCACTTTTTTGGTTGAAGATTAAAATGTTTTTTGGTGGAAATATCAACTATTATACTTTTCGTTGAGAATTTATTTTTTTATCAAAGATTCATCACTTTAGCTGAAAATTTACAATTTCGTCGAAAATTCTCTTTTTCTTTCTTAAACAATTTTTTTTGAACTAAAAATTTAATTCTTCCATTTTTAGTTCAAAAATTTTTTTTAAGTTGAAAACACAACTATTTGGTTGAAAATTCATGTATTTTATGTATGTCTTACGTAATTTGTGGATGACTCCTTATAAAATTATGTATTACTGTTCTCACTAAAAGTTTTTAAAATGAATGATACCGGTAAGATTATTTTTATACATAAGAGGATAATTTAGGGCGGCCAGGGAACATGAAAAATTGCTCGGGGAAAGGTCAGGAAATTTCAAAATTGGGATTTTATAGCAACCCTGATTAAACTCTACACCTGAAAACTCTACACGATACATAAATATCATTGTGTATAATCCCCGCGTTAAGAGTTTTCAGATGTAGAGTTTAAGTTGGTAGAATCGCTACCTACCCAGACATGTGCATGATGATATTTTTATTGCGATCGTATTTCTCAATTGTGAAAACCTAATAACTTTAAACTCAGAAAAAACCGTGCAATGAATAATGATACTCAAAATTTTCTCCTCTATAATTCTTATGCAAAATTAAACATTTGTTTCCTTTTAATTAAGCAATTTTAAGTTTAGATATTTGTAAGCTCAAGGGCATGCAAGCCTTCAAAGTTTGAAATTATTCATTAGTTTAGAGGGAACCTATCAAATTTAACACTCTTCATTAAAGAATATACTTGTTTTTTTATTAGTATAGAACATTTTATTTGACTTAAATTCAAAACGACGATAATTCTCAATTAGTTGGAAGCGTCAAGTTCTTCACTTGCAAAGTAATCTCCTTGAAAATTGAATAAATTCAAAACCGAAGCCTTACTAATTGGAAAATTTTCATATGAGAACCATTTAAAATTAACACTTTCAAAGTGGAAGTCATACAAATTTAAGAATTTTTATTTTCAAACTACAAAACTTGATAAATTTTAGTACTGAGCATTATAAACTGAAAATTTCCTCATTTATTGTTTCAAAATCAAAAGTAAACATTATTATACTGTTACGTGAAATATTTCAAATATTTTTTTCAAAAATAGATCGAATTGCGTATCAGGAATCTTATCCTTATGGTTTAGGGATGTTCTGCAGGGGCAGTCATGATCAAAATTAATCAAATTTTTATTTTGAATTTTAAAATGAAGTTAAATAGACCTTTAGAGAAATCAAAAGGTAAAGTATTTAAGAGTGGTTATACAGAATTGCGTGTTAGTTCTTCCATTTTAGAAAAAATTCATAATTGTTACTTAAGGGATTCTTTACAATTTTATTTATTACGTTTTTATGGAAATGATGTTATTTAGGAATTATACGTACAGTTATTTATTTTGCGAATTAATCAATTTCCTAAATTTCTAAAATGGACAGGAAAACACAATAATCCAAATAACCAAGTAGAAAGTCAGTCTCCATACAAATTTTTTCTCTTCAAGAAATATTATATCATTATCTCTGAAATAAAAATATAATTAAAGTATAATAATTGCATTGTAGTTTGTGTTTGATATTTTTTTTTATTTGCAACGCAAACGAGTCGGTCGTGTCATTAAAAAATGAAGCAGCATTCAGAATTTTTCCAATTGTTTCTATGCAGGTTCTCAACAATAAAAATCTTATAACAATTGAAGCTGCAGATTGAAAAATCGAGAGATGGTTTGAAATATTCGTCATTGTTTGGTTCCATTCGATGTTTGATTCAACTCTTTTTTGGGTTTCCGCATTGTTAAAGTAACCGGATGTTACATTCTCGACACCATCTACTTGCTTTGAAAGTTGAAAATGATTCACTTATCACAAGAATTTTATTTGCTTATTATGATGATCAACATTAAAGGTGGAAATTGAAGAATATAGACATGAAGATGGTAACGCCGGCATGAAAAGTGTCAGGCAGCACTTACGGGTTTATCTTATAAGATTATTTACTTTTAATCACAAACAGAATCACCGTAGGTTCGAGCTGCTGACAGGATGATTATCAAGTTGACGGAATCCGGTCTGATTGATCATGAAATTACTACAAAAAAGAAGCAAGATCTGGAAAAGCTGGTTACTCCACTTTTCCGAGAATTCAAAACACTCTCGTCTATATCAAAAAATTTGGGAATGCAATTCCAGGTAAAGAAGGATGCTTTCACTCAGAAAAGTATTTTACTATTTTAAAAAAAAATGTAATAATATTTGCCACTTATGATTGTTTAAATGCACTTTTCCTTGATTTTCAGTTAAAAGTCAATATTAGAATTAGTAAAAAAATGTCGCTTATGGTTTCTGACTAAAAAATTACTTTGAGTAAGTGAAATTTAAGTAATATTTAATTTGTTTTGCACCGACAATTTTCCCTAATTGTTGAATTATTTTATCGCACACAATAAAGATTAAGAATGCATATTTATTCAATTAAATTCAGTTAAAAATAAGTATGTTTTTTAGATTTCAGTATGTAATACGATTATGGCTCAGTTTTTGAAATATTTATTATAAAAACTGTGATCTATTATTAATTTATTATTATTATTATTATAATCAAGTTATTATTATCAACATTATTATTATTATCAACATTTTATCAATTATCCAGTAAAAGTATAACTTTCAGAAATAATCTTCAGTTTGTCAAGTATTTATCGTAAAAATGGTTAATTACGATTCCCTTATTATCAATATCTTTTCAGTTTTCAAGTCAATGTTTAATTTCAAGAATTATTCGTCACGTGTGAAAAATTTGCAGAGGTTTGCACAAGTGATTTAAGCACTTGTAGTTTACCTCGGAAACGGTTGCATGATACGCCGTACCGCTGCGTTCAGTTCCGGATGTTCCGGTTACTTCCGTTGGTCACGAGTCGACTTAACGATTTCGCGGCACATATCCCACGAAAATCGATCACTATAAGCATAAACAGCACCAGTGAACAAGTTCGTGTGCACCTATTTCAAGGCTGTTTTCACCGCGAAGTAAATGCAAACGGGATGCATCGTGGCATGCGCCAAAATGTGAACTCGAACACTGGCGGTGAATACGAGTGCAGAGATCGAGGAGGATAAGAAGGTGAAGGAAGAGGAGGATGCGGAGGAGACGGAGGAAGAAGAAAAGGAGGAGGAGGAGGAGGAGGTGCGGCCACCTTCTTAAGTGAAAGCCATGCACGAAGAAGCTCCCTTGCCGCGAAGTGCCTCCCGCTAAGCCAAAGATTTTCTAAATAGCGCAGACTCTGGCCATGAGAGTATTGAGAACCTAGTGCGATATTTATATATAACATTGTCGAGGTTAGAAATCAAGTCGAGTTGTAGTAGTCGCTTGTTTCTCAAACTCACGAATTTTGAAGGCTTTATACAAAGTAACGCTTATCAGAACATTCTTGGAGAACGAACAACTTCTGTGAAACAAGAATCTACAAGAACTTCTTTTATTGTATTCCAACTCGGAGGAGTCTCTCGATCACACATTTTCGATTTATTTTTCTAATCATTTTAATTTCGATAAGAGCGAGTTTGAATTTTCAAATTAGAAGTCACTTGTTACCTATGTGACTAATTTGTTACGTTCCAACTCAAAGTTGGTTTCCTATTTGAAAATGAGTAATCTAATTGAAAATTCATGCGAACTTGGTGCCCTCTAGAGACAATCAAATGCCTACTCAGTGGATAATAGAAGAACGTAATCTAATAATCTGTTGCAATTCCTTGGACTGAACTCTTAAAGGGCTTCATTTACATGGGGCTTGTGCGGAGTTCCATTTTACGGCCAAAGGACTTAATTTTTGTGTGTACTATTTTGCATGCGTAATCTAAATAGCATTATTTTTTTAAGTGCAGAGCTATCTTTTAGTGGAACTGTTTTTATTTTGTTTTGTTTTGTAATCGAAGAAATATAAGTATAATGCGCCTGACGTAAGGCAAACCAAATTACACGAGGAGGGCCGCACAATGATAGCATTCTCCGTAACTTTTTCCCCAGGTGCTTCGGACCCTTAATTATGTATAGTTAATGATTAAATTGCTCAAAGCTCTATAGGCTTTAAGGTACACATTATCATCCTGATACTCGCGTTTCACGCTCTACTCTTGAAAAAAAAAATTTTAATGTATATTTATTTTCTAAGCTACCTTATAATTAAAAGCTACAATCCTTTCTTTAGACTTTCTTTCGTGTCTCGTGTTTTTATGCTAAAAAAAAAGGAATTTTTAATTTTGTCAGCATTTTTTATGGAAAAAATTCAAACAAGTCTTTATCTAGACTTTTTCCGTATCTCACATCATTTGGCTTAAAATTTGAATTTTCCAATTTTTTCATAGTATTTTCGATAAATGAAACCAAACGTACGTGTCCTATCACAAAATGGATAAAATAAAAGCTGTAGAAATTTTGATAAACTACAATTGTTATTTTAAACTTTTTTCACGTATCTGTCGTCGTTTGGTATAAAATTGGAATATTCGATTTTTGCATGAAAATTTTCGATGCATAAAACCACAACCGTTGGTCAAGAAAGGCTGATTAACGAACTCTTTTCTTCCTTTTAGGAGCTAAAAAAAGTTTGTCAAAGCTCGATTCGAACCATTCATTTTTTCGAGAGTTATCGTGTTTACGGACGGACGGACAGACAGACGCCATCGCCAAAACTTGACTTTCGGCATCAGGGGGTTCCCAAACGTGGAGGTCCGTTGAAAAACTGAGGTGTGAAATTTCAGACGATTCTAATACTTTCTTAATTATAAATGATGAGAATGTAAAAATAGCTCGGTACTTGAAAAGAGATTACTATTTATATTAGTTATGAAAAATATTACAGAAAAAAAGGAAGCCTTTTGGCCGTAATATAGAATCTCGCATTTGCCCCATATAAATTAAGCCCCTTAAGAACCTTTTAGTATAAAAATATCTAGACCTCGGTCCGAATCCGAACCGTTGAGGAACCTTCTACACTAGGGTCCAAACTAAAAGGTTTAAAAGGTTCGATGTTTTTTGCACAATTATTTTAAATATTTTATTTACAAAATATAAATAAATATTTAGCTATTAAGGTCGCAATTATATATTATTCTTGAAATATGAAAGCTTCAAAAAATATTAATTGGTTTTCATCCTAATGATTTCTTCCATTCTTCAAGATTTCTAAAAATAGCCGGACGGGGCGTTTTTATATTTTTTTACTGGTTTATTTTGTATCACAGAAGAAACTATTCAAATCGAATTACAAAAATTATAATTCAATTACTGAGTACATATACTAAAAAACTGAAAAAGAAGAATGTTTCCCTTTTCAGGGAAAAAAACTTCAAACAAAAATTGCTCGTTTAATAAACATATATTATTGAAAATCGTCGTTTTGTTTAGTTTCTCTAAATTTAAATTAACAATTATAGAATTTCCCGTGGAGAAATTTCCCAATTTGATTCTGATTCCTAACGTGGCCCTGATCGGGTCAGCTCAATGCGGCCCTGATCATGGCTACGGCTGTGGTCCTGGTCGGAGCCACATCGGGCTACCCTCTGTAAGTGAGAGTTAGTTTAAAAATTAGAATTAATTAAATTTAAAGTTACACTCCCTGTCTTAATTAGTGAATATTCAACTAATTTTCAGTTAAGTGACTAATCTGAAGTTAATTAGTTAGATTTAACTTCTCATATGCAAAAAATATAAGAAACCAAAAAAGACTAAAAAAAAAGCTTAAATTCATTTGAACAAAATGTCTAAAAATGTATTTTTACGGGCGCATTAAATTTGTTAATAAATATACAATTATCAAGTTAGTATTAATTATTTTTGTTATTTTTCTAATCTGTTCAGAGTTTTTACTTATTTAGATTTAAATTTTTCGCGCTAATCTCGAATGTATTCGATTAGTATTCCGTTCGATTATTTGTTAACGAACGGACAGAAGGAAGACAACTCTGTAAAAGTGACGAACAGTAAACAGATAAACCGTTAAAGTAATGTGGATAAATCGCTTCAAATAATTCTCAATTCGCCTCGTTAATCATTTACGCAAAGTTTTTAGACCGGGATGAGGTGTTCATATCAAACTAGAATTATCCGCTAGAATTATCCAGCTCTCTAAGATTTCGGACAGTGAACTACGAGAAGGCGTCGACATTTTGTAGATCATTTATTGCTCGTCTTTGCGTGAAAGTGTTAAATAGATTGAGAATTGGGATACTCTTCTTTTTAGTATGCTATAATACGTATAGTACGTATGGACTTAATGCTGTAACTTCTTGGCATTATAACCTCACTTTTTTATTTTTTGCTCCACGTGCCAAAAAACTTTTCAATCAAATCGTCGAATTTTCAAACCAAAAAGATTAAAGTTCAATCAAATATTAGAATTTTCAAGCAGAAAATTTTTTTGTTAGAAAGCAGTTGATTTTTAATCAAAAAAGTTCATTGACAACCAAAAAAGCTAACTTTTCGACCATGAAAGCTGATTTTTCAACAAAAGAGTAAAGTTTTTGAACTGAAAAGCCGAATTTTTCAGCATAAGCCGGAGGCTCGAAGCATGAGTCGGTGGTTAGCGCACGAGCGAAGCGAGTGCGAAAACGTAGACGAGTGCTTCGAGCTGCAGGCGAATGATGCAATCACACGAGTTACCAATCACCTATGCGCACGTGTATCACACGCTATTTTTTGCAACGCCCGTCCGAAAAAGTTGCTAGGAGGAGGTAACGAAAAATACTAATTTTATATTGCATAGAGTGGAGTAAAGACATTCTTTTTAAAAAAAAAGTTTTTAAAAAAAAAGTTTTAAAAAAAAATGTTTGCAAAAAAAATTTTTTTTTTCAAATGTTTGAAAAAAAAATGTCTGAAAAAAAATTTTTGGAAAAGAAATGTGAGAAAAAATTTTTGAAAAAAAATTGTGTGAAAAAAAGTTTTGAAAAAAAATTTTTGAGAAAAAAAGGTTGAAAAAAAAATTTGTTGAAAAAAACTTTTTGGAAAAAAAAATATTGGCGTTTATGCTCTTTTGCCGGGGGGGGGGGGGG
>CAKNYM010047186.1:0-94449 GCA_932195095.1 Andricus curvator | reverse complement strand
ATATCTTTTCGTTTGAAAATTCATTTTTTGCGGTTAAAAAAATCATTGTTGGTTGAATTCATCCCTTTTTTTTTAAATTTTTTTTTTTTTTTTTTTTTTTTTTTTAAAGTGCAACTGCTTCGTTGAGAATTCATCTTTTTTAGATCAATTTAATTGTTTTTCATTTAAAATTAAAATCCCGTTTTTTGTTGAAATATCAACTGTTATATTTTTCGATGAGAATTAATCTTTTTTAATTGAAAATTCAACTATCTTCTAAAATATTTGTCTTCCTGGCTTGAAAATTCAACTATTCGGTTGAAAATTCGACTATTTTTTAAAAAATTCGTCCCTTTCGCTTAAAAGGTAAACTATTTGATTGTAAATGTAACTGTTTGAATGATACTTTTTTTTAACTTTCTTGGGTTTAAATTTCATCTTTTCGGCTTTAAAAGTCAACTGTTTTCTAAAGTATTTGATTTTTTAGCAACATGGAACCTACATTATTTTTATTTAAGAAAATTATTTTCCCATTATTCCTTATTTCGCCTGTTTCGAGAGCATTTTGGGCTGTGAAGTCTTTCAAAATATTATGGTTTGTGTTTTATTTTATACGTTTATCAAATAAAATCGAAGAACAAATTCCGACTTAAAAGAGGGGAGGGGAGGTCGTGTTTGTGACAATCACGATGGGGGTTCAAGCTTTGTGTGATGATCTGTGACGAAAAAGGGGAAGGGTGGACAAAGTTTTCAAAATAGCGTGACGTAGTTTTTCAACACCGGTTTACCCAATTAGGCGTTTTTTCTGGCGTTTGTATTGAGTTCAGTGGCCAATATGCCGAAGTGACTATGTGGTGAGCTATAAACTTCGGTATTGAATCAAGAATAATGTATTTTCAAGAAAAAAAAAGTAATTTTCAATCAAACAGTGGAATTGTCAATTCGAAAGTACAAATTTTCAACCATCAATTGAATTTTTAAACAAAAAGCTGATTTTTAACCTAGAAAGATGAATTTTCAACTAAATGGTCGAATTTTTAAATAAAAAAAAATTAAAATTCAACTAAAAACAGTTGCGTTATTAACCAAATGGTTGCATTTTCAAACCAAAAAGCCGTAGTTTTTAGGAGACAGTCTAATTTTTATCAAAAAAGGTCATTTTCATCCAAGAAAGATGAATTTTCTATCATAAAAGATGAATTTTCAACAAAACAGTTGAATTTTTGACCAAAACGATGACTTTAACAAAATAGTTGAATTTTCAACAAAACAATTAAACTTACAACAAAATAATTGAATTTTTAACCAAATAACTGAGTTTGTAATCTACAAAAATGGAATAGTTAAATTTTCAGTTTCGAAAATTACTTTTCAGCAAAATAAAAATTTGTGCACCAGTTGAATTCAACCAAAACATACGAATTTGTAACAAAATAGTTGATTCCTCAATCAAAATGATGAAAATTAATTTTCTACCCAAAAAGACGAATTTACAACAAAATACATCAATTTTCTACCAAATAGTTGATTTTTCAACTCATAAAGGATACATTTTCAAACGAAATTTAAAAAAAAAACAGAATTGTTTCAAAACTTCCAAATATCGTTCAAAATAACTCTAAGTTTTCCTAAAATTTGTTTAAATCCTTAAAATAAAACGTAAATCACCATTAGTTTTCCCAGAAATCTTATTGTGATTATCCGTAATTAAAATTTTCTCTTTTACCAATAATGTTTAGAGACATTCAGAAATAAATTTTATCATAAAATAAAATTATTTACTTGGAAATTTCGATATACGTAATTAAAGGTGCACAAAATTCTTAATCTTTATTAATAGATACAATATAAACAAACTGAAAACCGTCACCAAATACATATTCACGCAATGTCGACAACAATATTTGCGAGATCTCGTGACTAAAACTTTTTAAGAAAAGGATTATCTAAAAATTCTAAACAAATTATCACTGGCTGTAGACTTTTATTGGCATCACATCACATCACATCACTGTCAACATAATTGATGAAAAATTAACAGCATTTTTTTTTGCTCTCAGACTTCCCTAATATAATTTGAGGCGATTCAACAAAAAATAAATAGAAATATATAAAAAGGTTTGAAGAGTGGGAAGGGGGGGGGGGGCACCTAAAAATCTAATGCCTAGGGGCGCATTTTTCCTTAAACCGGCACTGGTAAGATTCTCCATTATTTCTTATTCTACTAACTAAGCATTGTATATTCGAAGTTACCAACTCAGAATGATACGAGGCTTTGTATTTTGTATAATGATAATTTATAATGTGTTGAAAGGAATTTGGATGTCACTGGTATCAGGATTCAACTATTCACTATTCAGTACCAGGAAAGCTTCCACAGAGATAGTACCGATTCAATAGGGACCCAATCTGACCAGAAACCAGAGGAACGTATGAGAGGATTCCTATGCAACTAAATAGCTCGCATTCTCCTCCCTACTTTTCTCTCTCCACTTGTCCTCCAGTCCTCCTTACACTTATGCTTATAGGGTTTGGCTTTAGAATTAGATACAGGTTTCCTGTTAAGAATGTAATTATATTTCACCTGGAAAAAATTTAATTATAAAAGGGAATGGTTTGATGCAGGCCTAACCGACCGGTCCCTATATCCCCTATTGTCCTCTTTTTCAATATTTGATCCATATAGTATCCTATTTTCAATCTATAGCTTATTATTATTATACCATTAAGCCATTTCCCTTTCGACGTAGGCGTGACTCGCTCTGTTAAAAAATAGTAGTGTTGGGAAGGAAGTATAGGTTTTTTAGATTGGTCTAGAATTTTCGTGTTATTTATTTAAATAACACGTTCGTTCCGCAACACTGTTTCGACCCAGGTTGCTGATCAATCTCTCTAGCGATCACCCCAGGTGAAGAGCTTTACAAGGTTGTTATGTGAGGTTCCTCGCTCGGGCCCATTAGTATCCAAGGTCTTTTGTTTCAGGCGTCATTCACTCTACTCACATTCTTTTGATAAACTATTTGTCGCCACACTTTTCTGCCCTGGCATACTTCTCTAGCTTCCTTCATGTCCATGCATTTTTTCATGCATGCATTAGAAAAAGCGTTGCGTAGGGGGGGGGGGGGTCGAAATGTCAGGAAAAAGCGTTACGTATTTTTTGGACGGCCCCTGAGGGATTTCAAGGGATTCGGATTGATTTCCACGGATTTCAAAAATTTCAATTAATTTCAAATGGGTTTCAAAGATTTCAAGCGATCTCATAAGATGTCGAAATATTCCATGGAACTTCAATGATTTGAACTGATTTTTAGAGACTTTAAAGGATTTTGACGGATGTTAAAGGATTATAGGAGATTATAAGAGATATCATAATAAGTCACGGTATTTCAAAGGATTTAAAGAAATTTCATAATATTTCAACAGATTTCAGAAAAGTTCAAACGATTTGCAAAGATTTCAGAGGATTTTAAGGAATTTTAACGGATTATAAGATATTTATGGGAATCTTATAAATTTTTATTCGTATTTCCGAATTTTATAAAGGATTTCGAGGAATTTTAATGGTTTTTAAAAGATTGCAATGGATTTCAATATATTGTAAGAGATTTCAAGAGATTCGGAAAGATTCCTACGGATTTTAAAGATTTCAGTGAAATTCCAAGGGATTTCAGTAACTTGAAGGGATCTCGTATGATTTTGAAATATTTCACGGAAATTCAAGGATTGTATTAGATTTTTAAAACTTTAAGGGATTTCCGTAGTTTTTAAAGGATTAGAAGATTTTTCGATTCCAAAGTATTTTCACGAATTTTGAAGGATATCAGAGGAATTTAATAAGAGAAATTTAAAGAGATTTCAAAAGATTTCAGGGGTTTTCAAAAGATTTGCAAAGATTTCAAAGGATTTCAAGCAATTTTAACGAATTTCAAGTGATATAAAGGGGTTTACAGAACTTTAAATACAAGTATCAAAGACGATTTCAAATTTAAATAGTTCAAAATTGCAGCGGCGTAGCCAGGAATTTTTTTCGGGGGGGGGGGCTGACCTTAGGGAAGTAGGGCAAATAAGGGTATCCGAAAAATAAAATTGCTCAATATTGAAGTTAACAAAGATAATTGTTTAAACAATTTATTATTGTTTTTAATACTATTCTCTTTGAAGAATGTTAGAAAGTTGCACTTTTTTCTGAAATTTTTCACTTTTTGTCTATTTTTCACTTAGAGTATGGTAATAATTGATAAAATTCAACAAACATAATTGTTAAAAAAAATTATTATTAGTTACAACTATCTTCTATAGTAATGCTATGTAATTGCGGTTTTTTTCAGAAATTTTTCACGTTTTGTCAACTTTTCACTTAGAGCGAGGTATAATAATCATAGCAATTCAACAAACATATTTTTTTAAAGAAATTATTATTGTTGATAACTATCTTCTTCTATATTAATGCTAGATATCTGCGGGTTTTTTCTAAAAAATTTCACTTTTTGTCAATTTTTCACTTAGAGCGAGGTATGAATTAATGAAATTTAACAAACATAATTGTTTAATTAAATTATTATTGTTTATAACTATATTCTCCTATAATAATGCTAGATAGTTGTGGTTTTTTCTAAAAAATTTAACTTCTTGTCCACTTTATACTTAGGAGACAATAATAATTGCAAGTTAATAATCATAATTGTTTAAACACTTATCATGGTTTATAACTATCGTCTCATAATTTTTCAGCTTTTCTTTACCTTTTTAGTTAGGAACAAATGTGGGCGTCCGCATGAAAATTATCCTTATGGCCGTTATGGAGTTACATACTGAATCATATAACCGGATAAGCTCCCGGCATTTTAAGCCCAAGACGAACCCTTTAGGTTTAAAAACGTGTCGCCGGGGCATTTTTGAAATTGTAACATCGAAAAGCCGCTATTCGAGAAAAACGCATTTAATGTTGGCGAGAACCATAAGCGCACATGTTACAATTTTTCTTTGAAAATGAAATATACCCATTTCCGTTTGCTTTCAGGACATACATATAGTGTAAAAAATGCAGTATAGGTATTAGTATTATTCGACACTTAAATAAAAAAATAATAATCTTGACCCTGACTTAGAAAATTTGTCATGCGGACGCCCACAAATAATAAATAATAATATTAATTTAAACAAAAAGGCTCTCAAGGAAAATTTATATTTAATATGATATATGTGTAGAAAATTTGAAGAATGTTTCAAATATCTATTTTATTTCAGACAAATATAATAACAAAAAAGAAAGAGATTGTTTAAGAAATGATTCTCTCTATATTGTTTATTTATTATATGTTCATAACTAAAAAGACAAAGTAAAGTTAAAATTTTTTAAAATAAACCGCAACTTTCTAATTATCTAAGAGAAGACAGTTATAATCAATAATAAACTGTTAAAACAATTATGTTTATTAACTTGCATTAGTTATTATCTCATAAAGTTAAAAGTTGACAAAAATTAATTATTAAGTCACTCGAAGCGAAAAGTGAATAAAAATTGGAATATTTCAGAAAAGACCGCAAATTTCTGGCATTATTGAAAGAAAATATTATTAAAAATAATAATAAATTGTTTAAACAATTATGTTTGTTAACTTGAATTAATTATTATCTGACTCCAATTGAAAATTCGATCAGAAGTGAAAAATTTCAGAAAAAACTGTAACTTCCTATCATTATTCTGAGATAATATAATTATAAATAATAATGAATTATTTAAGAAATTTCTGGTGAATTTAATTGATCATTGACTTGCTCTAATTGAAAATATTAAAATAAGTTGAAAATTCCGAAAAACCGCGAATTTTCAAATCTATTCTAAGAGAAAATTGCTAAAAACAATAATAAATTGTTTAAAAAATTCATTTAAACTTATAGTTATTAGTATGAAGTAGGATTTTATGTATTATAAACAATTTGTATTTCAAAAAACCGCAAAAAAATTATATTTAGCGCCAGAAACTCGCGAAACACAATTTTTCACTTATGGGGGTTTTGGGACCCTATAAAACAGACTTATGGTGGTGATATTTAAAAATTGAGTTTTTATTCGTATTCTATTGCTAACTGTGAAAAGAAATGTTGAGTTTCAACTCGATACACCTAATATTGACGATTCTGAATAAAACTTACAAAAACGTCTTTTTTCTTATGGGAAATATGTGTTAAACTTCATGGGGCTTGCGGAACCTCTAAATATAATTTAAAAAATACGAATTTTTTGGGGGGGAGGATTCGAAAAAGTTTGGGGGCGATATGCATGCAAATTCGAGAAAAAATATTTCCAATGCATTCTGATGAGCACTTTAGTTTACAATGAGGGGCCTTCCTAATTTATGATCCGCTTACGAATTTCTACCTTTCAGGTAGTTGTTCTGGATTAGGACAAAGCTTGTACTTATATTTGAATTTTGGGTGTGCTAAAATCTTGTCTTATGGCGCTGGCCTTTGAGTTAACTTAATTTTAAACGTGAAAATCTACAGTTTACTGCCTTAATTTTCCCAGGTAACATGAAGAATAGACGCACCAGTTTATAATGGTGTCTATACTGTATAATAATCCCTCTTTCTCATTAGCATTTATGGCAAATAACAGAGCTGTCAGAACATAGACACAAGCTGTTGTAAATAGAATGAAGTTTTCCAGTGTATAATAGACGTGATTACGAAATTTCGGGGGGGGGGCGCGGGAGCCCCCTCAGCCCCCCCCCCCCTGGCTACGCCACTGCAAAATTGTACCAGTTCAAATTGAGTCTTAATGTTTTGGCATTTGAAGGTAAGCAATTTTTAATTGGACACGTTTAGAACAAAATCATTTTAGATAATAATATTCGACCTTATAATGATAGCAAGTTCAAATTGAAAATATTCCAACTTTAGCAGTTTCAAATTGATGATCTCAAAATTAAAATTTTCAATAAAAAGGACACATAATTAGTTGAGGTTTGAAAATGAATGCAAAAATAACGTGTGAGGGCGCCAGAATAATTATATATTCATTAATTGATTTTTCGCGTTAGCAGATGAGTCTGTATGCAAAAGTGCTTATTTTCATAATATTTTTTTACGAAAAATTTTGACAGATTTTTATATACAGATCTATGAAAAATAATTTTATATTTGAGAGATCACTATTAAAAAAATGTCCTATATGGAAAGAAAAGTAAAGAGGTAGTAGGTTTTCCAAACAGTCATTTCGTATTTTTGAAAAATTAACTCACTTTGGAAAAATATTTTGAACACTTCAGAACGTTCGACTGATAGATAAACTCAAAAATGATTTTTTTTTCAAATTATAATGTTCATCTATTTTTTATTCTTTCGGACTACTTACAATTTTCTAAGGTATTTTCATCAGTAGGAAGTTTCTGGAGCTGCTCAAAAGATTTTCAAAGCTAGTTAAAAAATGTGTTTAACAAATCATAAAACCGACTACTTACACCTATGAAAAATCGACTGCCTTTATTAACTTCTTTATCTTATACTTTATCATACTTCTTTATCATATGAAATTCAAATTTGGTTGCAGTATAAAAAAGTAAAGTAGATATTTATTTTAGCACCGCGATTTCGGTATTCAAATATTTTAGTTATTTTCTCGTTTTTTTTTTGAGATAATTCATACATAGTTTTGGTTCAACATAGATTTTGAAGAGAAATTATATCCTTCTCGGTCAAAGTACAACGGGGCGATATCGATTCTACACAAATAATCTGTATACAACAAAAGTCTACATCTTTAATTCTATGGGAAACCCCCTACAGTCCTACACATATTTATTTTAATTTTAATTATAGAATACGTTAAACTCTACACAAAGCAAACCTATAATTTTTGATCGAATCTAAATAAACTCTACAAATTAAGATCCTTCCCGAAAAATAACTTTAAACAAAATTTTGTACACAATAAAGTTCATTCTTCAGTCTCTGCACGATTAAATTCTATTCGAAAATACCCTACAATACCAGTGCTCAATAATTATTGTTTAACATTTTCGAAAACTCTTATACACGCAGGAATGCAAAACAATTGAAGTAGCAATGTTTTGTGTAATACTTCCTGGTAAACATTTTATTTTTTTAGATTTTTTAAAATTGAAATGACAAAAAATTCTTTAATTGGCTTGTGTATTCTCGTAGAATTTAATCATGTCGAATTAATTTTACCCTCAAAAAATTATTTTCACTACGTGTAATTTAAGTTTCTGTAAAATTTTAAAGATGTACAGCAAATGGTTATGTAGGAAAAATATAGATTGGGTCAAGTGGAAATTACGAAGAATAAAAATTGTCATACACTGTAAAAAATTTTTTGGGAATTTTCCCAAAAAGTTTGGGAAGCTTTTCCCCCAATCACTTTGGGAATATTCCCAAACATTCGAGGGGAAAAATCCCGAAGAATGATAGGAATTTCCCCAAGAGTTTGGGAAATTTCCCAACATTTCGTGAGACAAATTCCCAACATTGATGGGAATTTACTCATGAGTTTGGGAATTTTCCCAACGTTTAATGAGGAAAATTCCCAACATTGATGGGAATTTACTTGAGAGCTTGGGAATTTTCCCAACATTTCGTGAGGAAAATTCCAAACATTGATGGGAATTTACTCATGAATTTGGGAATTTCCCCAAAGTTTCACGAGGAAAATTCCCAACATTGATGGGAATTTACTCAAGAGTTTGGGAATTTTCCCAACGTTTCATGAGGAAAATTCTTAAGGAATAGGGGAAATTATTCTAAATTTCGGGGATTTTCCTCATGAAATGTGACAAAAAATAACTAAAAATGATGTGAATAGAATTAAGAGTTTGGGCATGATCTATTACATTTGATGTAATAGAATTAAAAAACGATATAACACAAAAATTATATAACACACAACTATATTCATGATCTATATCAATTAATGAATACACTAAATAGATAAAACAAATAGGATGGGAGAGCCTTCAACTTCGATTGAGTCCATTTCAGCCCATGAAATGGTATTCTGCAATTCTTTGCATCAATTTTATTACTCGTGCATCTGGTTTCTGATTCCCATTCTGTTCCTCTTGCCGTTTATTTCCTTCAGAAGGATTTATGCTTAGGAGCATCCTGAAACAAAGACGATATTCTTTACAATAGTGTTTACGAATGAAACAGCAGATCATTCTGAAAATTTGATCAGGGGTTTGATTGTGTATTTTTACATTCACCTTCACATTCACTTGTCACCTGTCACTTTCCGGAAATCCGCTCAACATGCCATTTTCCAAATTTTGAAAGTCATTGACGAGACCCAAACACATTTTAGAGAATCTTATAATATTTATATCTGATTTTCAGAGGTACCATTTTCGTGAATTGGGGAAGTTTCGGGTCTCGTCAAAGATGTTCAAGATTTGAAAATTCACATGTCGAACGAATTTATAAGAAGTGACTGGTCACTAGTGAATGTGAATGTGGAAATACATAATCGACCACCAGATCGTTCTTGATCGATTATCGAGTGGACTCAAAGTGAAATGGAAAGTTGTTATTCTTTTGAATCTTATTAATGAAGACTAGTGGCATAATATTTGGCGAGAAAGTATTTACCGTTGGTAAAATTCTAGTGACGAGGCCATCTCAATTTGGTAGTTGCAACTATAAACGTAGAAGCTGATCATTAGTAGGAAAATTCCTTGGAGAACACAGTCTGCCTCAGCCACGATAATTCCTTCTAAATAAATCAAACATCGGTTCTTGGGGTCGTACAAGGATTCGCCCTTGATGACCAGGACGGGACGTTCAGAATGCTTGACTTTTAAGTTCATCTTCTCGTCATCCGCAGGATCCTGAAAATATCAGTGAAGATCATCATTCAGGAAAATCAATTCGATGGAGGGAATTATAAAATAATAGAGAAAACTTGAAAAACAAAAATATGAAATCCATAGAATACTTACAACCAATAAGAAGATATCATCTTCCTTGAAATAACATGAGACATATTTCAAGAGAACAAGAGTTTCTGGAACTTTACTGCTCAGATTTTTGCCGGCTTTTCTCGAGTCTTCCATTTGTTCTCTTATGTCCTTGCATAATTTTGGGACATTCTTATTTTGCTTATACTTCCATACGTAGCTTTCAAAATATTTGTTAATAACAGGAAGTTTTTCTGTAACGTTTTTTTCCCAAACTTTTTTCATGTCAGGACCAATAACTGTGGAAGCGTGATTTATAAAATGTTCTTTTTCTTTCAAGTGAGGCCAGTGGTCAGTGAAGATGGCACTTAAAGGTAATGTCTGTCTGTCTCTTCTATTCAGGCAGATTCTTTGGGATGCGAAAGATCTATTCAAAAGATGTACAACCACCTGTTCCCCTAGTTCATTTTTCCCAAAGTCCTGACGGAGAGATAGTTTTTTCTCTCTTTGAGATTCCTCAGTCTCACCTTCAGGAAGAGGAGGCTCATAAGCGACACATCCGTATACGTCCTGCTTAGCTGTCCCATACTTTTTAACGGGTAGCTCCCTCGTACTGTCTAAAGTATTATCGTCATCGTTTTCGGTTCCAGCTGTCTTCTTCTTCTTGCGATGTTGTTTTAATGCATCTGGTTTCAAATACCTAGCACTCTCGTAAATACGGGTCGTCAATTCCTCAACTCCATCAGAAAAGACGCCGTCCGCATCGTCGAGCGTGATTCTTTGCTCGAAGGCTCTTGGAAATTTGGTCACTATCGATTTAGCTAGAGCTCTAGCTGTTGGCTTACTCCAATCTCTCAATGTTTTTGACATGTACTTAGCCACTGCTTTGATGATATCTATCTTCAATCCACCAGGATTTTCCGGAATATCTCTGAATTCTGCTGGGATTATTTCATGGAGAGGTAGAGGTGGGATCTGTCCCTGTGCATTTGGTGACCAGATCCGACTTGTTGTAGGAGTGGTTAGAAAAAAGTCACTCCTCTGGCGCACTGTAAAATACACAAAATTTCCATGATATAAGGGATAAGTTATGTAGACGTTCAATGTACTTGAAATGATCCTTCTCCTCTAAATAGTAATTTCTTGTTCATTTTTTAATATTACCTTCCACATTCCGTTCTGGCGTAATAGGGTCAAGGGTCGGAAAAGAGTCACTCCTCTGGCGCACTGTAAAATACAAAAAATTTCCATGATATAAGGGATGAGTTATGTAGACGTTCAATGTACTTCTTGAAATGATTCTTTCCCCCTAAATAGTAATTTATTGTATTATTACCTTCCGTATTCCGTTCTGGTGTAATAGGGTCAAGGGGCACCCTTTTAGGAACTGGTTGCCACTTTTCGTGTTCCAGCAGAATCATCAGTTTGACGGGTCCATCATTCGAGTAATCCTCTGCGTAGTCCTTCAGAATCTCAAAGTCATCGATTTCCGTCCCATCTCCTTCAAGGACAATCTACGTTATAAGTCAAATTGTTAAATAGAGTTGGAATCGATTGATATTTTCAAAGTTAACCAGAGGAAAAAGTGTGAGTACCTTGCATAATGAATTTTCTGGAAAGCTTAATTTCTCACGAGCTTTTGACATGATTGCTTCAATACTGTCAACCCTAATTAAGCTTCTATTGTGTCCACCTACGTCGACGACTTTGAACATCTTCATAGCTGACCTGCAAAATGCAATATGACATACGTGGTGAGATCCAAGAATGATGATATTTAGTGATCATGGAGTTTCTATTCATGAAGTAACAAGACACTCACAGTCATTACTATTGGTAGTTTGAAAGGAGAAGCATCGTGTCAATCTTATGGTTGCGGTTTGATTGTTGTAAAAAGAAGAATTTTCAAATCAGGAAATTAATTGGAGCAGTGAAATTTTTACATGTAATACATGTAGTACATATACTATTTGCAATGGAAAAATTATAATTTTTTGGATTTCCTATTCATTATATTTTTGGTTTTGAAATTGCCAAATCCTTGAAAAAATATTGGAATATATTCTAACTATCAAATCAATGTCATCTAAATATCTGGATTGAGTTCCAATTCTGAAAATTTCACTGTCTCTGTGTAATAAATTTAATGATTTACTGCCTAGTACAACGGACTCCGAATCAATCCGTGCTTGATTTTTACATAGGATTTTACGTCTTGCACGTAAACATGGAGTGGATCATATCCTAGAAGATCACCAACAGATAGACACTCATATCTTACAATTTTACCGAGTTCATATAGACGGAGCCTAGGTAGGAATGTAGTCTCTACGACTTCAAGCAGGAGGTACAAACACTCTTCATTATTACACAATATAATGGCGATTCTCCCCATCTGAACATTGTCTTGATAACTGTCTTGTCTTATTGGGACAACATCTCCTTTCCGGTAGCTGGTTCCCCTGAAGACAGCACTGGAACATTCAGTGAGTGTTCCGAGTAAATGAGCATCAATTACAGCTCGTTGAAGAGCTTCTGAGTAGCGATGAATGTGAAAATCACTCTCCCCATTTAATTGTAGTTCGCATCTTAATCCAGCACCTGAACGCAACAAACTTTGAAGCAGTTCATGCTTCTCTGATAAAGATTTCGTCACGTTCTTATAATTCTTCAAATTTCTCATGGCTCTTTTGAAAAACGTATGCTTGCTTTCAAACCGGAGAGTGAAAACCCTTATTAGTGGACCGAATTGTAGTATCATTTCAGGGTAGTGGGTCAAAAAATGATGTTTCGGTCGAAGCTTGATAGATGGAAATAGTCTCTTTCTCGTGCTGAGATATTCTTCAATAATTGTTCTCAAATACGGAATGTACGACTTATGGATTTCGGGTGCGCATACTATCTCGATTATTTCAATGAGTTTTAAAAGACAAATCCATACCTCATCATTCGTATCAACTTTATGGCCTATGAAAAAGGGAAGAAGACGGAGTAAAGTCAAAATTTGCCAAGCGCCACCAACGATTCTTGTTCCCTTTTTGGCACTTCAAGAACATCTGCGACAGATTCATTAAATATAATTCCTGCAATTTTTTATCGGAGTCGGTACTGTCCTCTTCATTTTCGAATTCCGGATATAGATCTTCAGTCTCATGATGTTGGATATCAGTTGGTGCTTCTATGTGGTTTAAAACGGTACCCGAATGTGAATAGTTATTCTTATGATATCGCGTCAAATGGGAACTCAACGAACTAACAGTTTTAAGAACACTTTTGCAACTTGGAAAAGGACATTTGATCCTAATAATAATTATCATTATGATAATTATAATTTATCACGATATAATAAATATTCATTATTTAATTATTATACGTAATAATTGAATAATGAATTATTTAAAAGAATTAAATAATATTATTATATAGTCAGGTTTAATATTTGTAGAGTTTTTTTTTTAACAAAAGGGTGATTTTTCTCATGGTCCATGGGAAAATTCCCAAGACGTTGCGTAAAATTGACTATTTTTCAAAAGGTTTTGTCAATTCCCTATGATTTCGGAGAAATTCCCAACTGCCTGAGGAATATTCCGCTCTTTGCCGAAATATTCCCAAAACTTTGGGAAAATTACTCAGCTCATTCGGGAAAGCACCTTTCCCAACTGAATTTGGGAATTTTCCCTGAGGAACACTTGGGAAAATTCCCAAAAATTTTTACAGTGTAGGGTAAGTGCACTAGTTTCCGGACACGTACCAGTTGTCGGACGAATATTTATTTTCTCTTAAACAAATTTGTATAATGTTATAAAAGTTCAGTCATATGAAAGATATTGACATCTATTTTCTAACCTATTTTTGACAATTTGCAAAATTTAATACTTTTTGATTTATGCCCTTCTGAAAGTGGTGTCCGACCTGAGAATCTTTGTCCGACCACCGGTACATTTACCAACTTTTGTGGATATTCGATTAGTTATTTTTTCGATTTGTAGTATGCCAATAATTTTTTTTCTCAATGCTGTTTAAACATTTTATACTTTTTTTGGGTCTTTTTTGTACTGAAAATTGGAAATTCTTTGTTTTTATTGTGCTGTAAGGCGAGATTTAATTGCTGCTGCATACAAATTATTTATTTAACCATATAGGAGGAAGTTTTAAAACTCTTTTAAAAAATGCTGTTCATATAAATCGATTCGGTCGAATGGTTTTCCAGAGTATCATTCAATGGAATCAAGGAATAAAAATATGGGAAACAAGTTATGTTCAATAAAATAAGTTAGGTTTAATCAAATTTAAGCTCTGAGAACGATGAATTGGACTTTCAGATGTATTTTTAATTGTTTTGATGTCTAATAAAAATTTATGTATAAAAATTGTGTAAATTATTCAAAATATTCGTTAAGAATCGTTTAAATTTTTATGTATGCATACAAATCAGGATGCGAAATTAAAAAGTTATACTTTGATTAATGAATGATATTTCAAATATTTTATGAGATTCTAGTTTCAAATTTAGCCAAAATTATATTTTTAATTTCTACTTTTATTTGTCCCCTTTTTCAATCAGCAAACATTTGCATGAAGGAATATTTTTCATTTTGTTCTTGTAGTGTGTCAAAAATTCCAATTTATTATGGTTAAATGTGATACGTGTAAATAAACACTGAAATAAAGATTTTAGAAGATTTTACTTTTCTTTCTGTTAATAAAAGATCTGCTGATTATTGAAATACATATTTGCTGTTTTTTTATCATTTAAATGAATATTAATGAAAATAACAAATAAAAATGTGAGTCTTACAGGAAGGTCCGAGTGATATTAAAAAATCACCTATTTCAAACTACATTATTCCTTAATTGATTTAAAAATAATTTGTCTATTTAAATGTATTTATAAAAACGTTACCTAATAGCAATTATAATTATAACATAATATTACATAATAAAACATAATATTATAATATTATGTGCTCACATTTTCAACTAATCTCGAACTGTTGACAGATTTTCCTATTTCACAACGAAAAACAAAAAACAATTATCACATTTACCCTTACTCAGAAAAACAATGGAAATATTTCAGGAAAATACATATAGTATCTTCCTCCAATCCTTAAAAAATGCAACAAAAGGTGCCTGTTTACCAGAAATAATTAGAAATATAATTTTAATATTATAAAAAAACAATGTAACAACTAATTTGTTTTTCATTAAATTTTTTTCTTTATCAGACTAACCCCGTTATTACACTTACCCGTATCGACCGTGCTCAACCAACCAACTACATTTCTCAATGTAGTTTATGTATTTGCGCCTTACAATAGGCAACCTAACTCTCTGTACTGCATTCGAGTAAGCAGTGTTTATAATCTTTAATCAGGGTGGACGCAGGTCATAAAAAACCTAGAAGTCAGGTCAGAAAAAAGTTTTTTTTTTAATTTCCCTGATTTTCCCCTGATTTCCAGGTTTTTTCAAAAAACCTGGAAATCAGGGAAAAGTCAGGGAATTTTATTGGTCAGGGAAAATCAGGGAAAAATCATAAATTTTGAAAGAAAATTTGCAAAAACTAGGGTATTTCTATAAAAAGCACTTTAAGTAAAATGTCAAGAATAACCAAAGCTGCCACACAGTCACTTTTAGTCACTTTTTTTCTCAAATCACTACTTAGTCAGTTTTTTAAGATATAAAGTTACAATATAGTCACTTTTAAAAATAACAAGATCACTGAATTGACTTTTTTTAATAAATAAATCCATGGGTTAACCATTCTCGAATTCAGGTCTATACCTATTTCTAAATTTTCTTGAATTTTTTTGAAATGTTTTAAAGGATTTTAAAGATATTAGAGTGTATTTAAAAATGCCAAGGAATTTTCAAGAGCTTTAAAAAGTTTCAAGGGATTTCATAATAGTTCAAAGGATTTACAATATTTTAGGGTATTTTAAAAGATTCCAAGGCACTTTTAATAGATTTAAATATTTTGAAGGGATTCTAAAGGATTTAAACATTTTTAGGGTATTTTCAAATATTTTAGGATATTTTTAAAAATTCCAAGGAATTTTCAAGAGCTTTAAAAAGTTTCAAGGGATTTAAAAAGATTTCAAAGGATTTGAAACATTGTATAGGGTATTTTAAAAGATTCCGAGGCATTTTTAGTCGATTTAAATAATTTGAAAGAATTCTAAAGGATTTTAAAGATCTTACGTTATTTTTAAAAATTCCAAGGAATTTTCAAGAGCTTTAAAAAGTTTCAAAGGATTTGAAACATTGTACGGTATTTTAAAAGATTCCGAAGAATTTTCAGTAGATTTAAGTGACTGCAAAGGTTTTCAAAGGATTTTTGTGTATTTTTATAACTACTAAGGAATTTGCATGCTTTAAAAAGTTTTAAGAGATTTGAAATATTTCAGCTTTTAGGGTTATTCAAAAGATTCCAAAAGGGATTTTCAAGAGATTTAAAAATTATCAAGGAATTTCCAAGGATATGAATGATTTTAAGGGATTTAAACAACTTTTCATGGTCGTGTTTTTCGAAAATTTATTAGAACTTTAAAAGATCCCCGGGAATTTTCAATAATTTTCAGTAACATAATGGGATTTCAAAGGACATGAAATATTTTAGGGTATTTAAGAGATTCCAAGGCATTTTCAGAAGCTGTCAACAGTTTAAAGGAATTTCAAAAGATTTCAAAGGATTTGAAAAATTTTAGGGAATTTGAAAAGAATCCAAGTAATTTTTAATTATTTTCAGTAACTTAATGGGTTTACGAAGGATTTGAAATATTTTTCTAAATTCCAAGGAATTTTCAAGAGCTTTGACAAATTTCAAGGGATTAGAAGAAAATGAAAGGATTTGAAATATTTTAGGGTATTTTAAAAGATTTGAAAAAGCACTTTCAAAAGATTAAAAAGTTTTCAAGGGATTTCTAAGAATTTTAATCTCATATGTCATACATAACATAAAACTAAAAAATAAAATTTGAATGAAAGACAACTCAATCTTAACAAAATGTCATTTTTGCTAATTTTCAAAAAATTCTAACGTAAATAAAAGTTAAATTTTCTATTTGCATTTAGTAACAAAAACTGCACATAACAAAAAATTAGCATAATTTTTCTACCCATAGGGTAATTTTTTTTTTAATTCCAAAGAGATTTTTATTTGACACTAGCCATTTCCGATTTACAAAATTTTGGTACTTTTATCTCACCCTAAAAGAAACTGACATTGTCATTAGATTTGATCGTAACAACTATCTTAAAACTATTGAACAAATAAAATGCAGTTTAGTTTTATATTGAAAAATAAATTAATTTTAAATTTCGCGCCATTTTGGAGCCACGTAGACAGACTCGTATTACAAAGAAAATAACGTTTCACGTAGTGTTTAGAGCATATTTATAGTTTTCTTTATATTTCGAAGTTCAAATACTTTAATCCTATATCTCTCAAGCCACAACACTTTTGAAAATTCTCTTTTCTTTTACGAAAGTTAAAAACAGATTGAACACAAAACCGTAAAACTCTTGGTGTACCTGCTTTAGAGAAAGTCCAGAACGATCGCTCTGTCTTTTGCTCTACCAGCTGAAAGAGAATGATACAATTAGATATTTCACATTGGGTGGGGAAATTCAAGATGTCTGCACGCCGAGGGCCAAACATAATAATACCAATTACGTGGGACGAAACTTGTTCTTTCAGTGACTTGAAAAAAAATGATTTTTCACCATGGGTTTATTTGGACATCATTTTTTATTTTTTCAAAAACTATTAAATTAAGGCTGTTGGAACGGGGTGTACAAAAATGGCGAAATCTATGAGCCACTCAAAACTTACCAACGGTCGACTATGTTGCGGTTTTTAAGTTTTAAAAATGAACATTGAACATTTTCTAGACCCTGGAAAGGGTTTTTGCGGTGGCGGTAGTTGGGGTAAGTCTCTGGTTTTTCGAAAACAATCCGGTAACTGCTAAAAAATGAGAGTAAAGTGGTGTAGCAACGACGTGAAGTGCGCATGAAGCCGACTGAAAGCTTGTGGCGCTGATAGCTCAACCGCAATGTGTCTTGGCGGGAAGTTTAAATTACAATGAAAAATGCAATTTGTGATTTTCTTTTTTTTTCATTGTTTATTGACAAGTCCAAATGATTGGGCAATGCTACAGCATCACTGTCATTTTATTGAAAAATAAATTTCTCCTTAGAATAATAAACTTGATCTCGGAATAGGAAAAGTGTGGCAAGTGATAAAAGGATGACAGTTTTTCCTGCTAAAAATTGGTGCTAAATTCGAAGTCTGCTGTATAGAATAATTTCTATTTTAATTAATTTGTACACTGCATCTCTCTGAGTGCACTATCTCGATATCTAAGAGTAATGAGTCTTTGCGAAATGTCTGCAAAGGTTTGCATTTTTTGTTATTTTCAGTGAGAAATTTACATGACTATTGCCAGATATTCAAATAATAATGTTCTCTCTAGTAATAGCAAATTTTTATAAGGGCGTTTTAGATTCTGGGAATGCAATTAATAATAGTGTTCTATAAAACGAGATTAGGATGTACAATACTTACCTTACTTATACGATTCTACGTAATGCGCCATCTCCATATGTTTTTTGCACGTTATAACACAACAAGATTATTGTATTATCAGCGAGTTCACAGCGGCATCCTTTTATCACTTGCCACCTTTTCCTATGCCGAGACCAAGTTTATTATTCTGAGGAGAAATTTATTTTTCATCAAAACTGCAGTGACGCTGTTGCATTCTGCAATCATTCAGACTTGTCAATGAACAATTAAAAAAAAAGAAAATCACAAATTGCATTTTTCATTCTAATTTAAACTTCTTACCAAGCCAGATGCGACTTTTACCGATAGTGCATTTTCGTAGTACGATCAATTACTAGCTGTCAGTCGGCTTCATGCGCACTTCACGTCGTTGCTACACCACTTTACTCTCATTTTTGAGCAGTTACTGGATTTTTTGATGTATAAACATATTAGACCTCGATATGGGGAGTCGCGCCAGATTCAAATGAAACCATGGCTGGAAAGTGTAACGCAAGGCTCTGACACACGCGTTGTGTCTTATGTCACAGACCGGAGGCTTGCTTCTCTTCACCCACCGAAAGGAGCCCCTCAGTCTCTCTCTCTTTCTCCCCCCCCCCTCCCTCGAAGAATATGTTTTTCTTTTTACATAATTGTTCATTATTTAAACAATTTCCATTTGTTTGAACAATCTTTTCTCCCACAAATTGTAACAAGTTATTATTCTGTGGAATTTATATCTCAAAAATAATAATTTTCCACGACACACAGAGAAAAATATATTTCTTAAACGAACAATAATTGTTTAAACAATTGTAAATTGTATACAAAATACTTTTAAACTCGTCATTTATCGATTGAAAATAATTAATTTGGAAAAAACAGAAGAAATACCGTTTGTAGTATGAATTATTCATTAGAAAACTGCTATTATGCATTTTTTCGGTTTCTTTTTCATTCTGTTTTGAGAATTCCCGCCAAGTATTTAAAGTCTAACAGGAGGAAAATGCTGTGTCTAATTTGAAAAAAAGAAACAATTTTCAATATTTTTCTTATAACTTTTGAGTACTTAGATGTGTAATAATAATGATAGGTGTCATAATAATGAATTTTCCATAACGAAATTTCAATTTTTATTATTCTTCTTCATGAAATATAATTAGCCTAATTCTAAATGTAGATGCGTAACATAAGTGCGACACAATGTGTTCTTTCAGAGAACTCATATCGGTCCGCATCGGTATTTTATAAACAAAGCTTGACTAAGCAGGCAAAGGAGAGAATGCGTTTTAGGAAATAAAATAGTTTGAAGAATGAATCAATACATTTTTTAAGTGTTCAAAATTATACCAGTTTTAAACAATTTTAGGTTGAAACACTACAATTAAAGGATTTTACATTGTTATTAAAACATTAAAATTGAAAAATATCATTTACAAATTGAAAATTAAAAAAAAATGAAACAATTAAAATTTTAAAGTTTACATTCAGCGCCCTGATTAATTTGAATAACTTATCAATATTGATATCAAGTCAGGTTTTCATAACTGAATTAAAACAAATTAATAGAACAGTATTCTAACAGACTTGCAGAAAATTATCTTTAAAATTAGCCCAAAAACAATTTAAAAAATGGTTATTTCCGAATGTATTGATATTTTCCGGAAACATTAGCATTTGACGTTTTTTCAAACAACTTCTACTAAAATTAAAACATACTGGCTTTCATGTATGCCCATAAAAGGGGTACTTTTATCACCTTTAATGCAATAGTTGAGACAAAATCTACAGTTAATTACTATAAAAACTAGGGTGCTTGTTCAACCTATTGGAAAATAGATGTCCAGAAACTTTTGCATGACATTACATATAAGAGAAAATAAATTTGTATACTGCTACATGTGCGTGAGTTATTATTTGGTTTATGTAAGATTTCAATCTCAGTTAACGTTTATAGAAGATGTTTACACATAAATCTGTAGTTTAGCACGCACGTGATGTTTTTTTCGAAAAACCAGAGAGTTACCCCAACTACTGCCACCGCGAAACCCCTTCCGGTGTCTAGAAAAATTTCAGTGTACATTTTTAAAACCTCAAAACCGCAACATCGTTGACCGTTGGTAAGTTTTGAGTGGCTCATAGATTTCGCCATTTTTGTGCACCCCGTTCCATCAGCCTCAAGTAATTAAATCGATAAAAAAAATTGTAACGATTTTTATAATTTAATTAAATAGGTTTTTTGAAACAAAAAATAAAATACCATGCAATTGGCAAAGATATTGCCGATATTGCAATTGGTGTGTGTTATCTGGTGTTATTGTCTGGCCCTCGGCGTGCAGACATCTTGCCAGTGATGTCACAACATGAAATACCTAATGCCAAAGATATTATAATATCTTTGGATACAGCCTGTGTGATCAATGGCAACGGTGATGCACACACAGTCATACACGCTGCAGTGCTCCCAATCTTGCTCCCCAACCGCACTGCGCATGCGTCGCGCCGAATTTCTGATAGACTGCATAGCCCGCGCTTATTCAAAATGTTTGAAATATACAAATTAATTGTTTCAAACAAATAATAATTAGAAAATGCATAAAAATACATTTTTTATTGCAAAATATACTTTCGCAGTCATAAATATAATAATTATTTTATTTCACTGCTGAAAACACATTATTCTGTAACTGTATTATTATTATTATTTTTAATAATATTATAATTTTCAATTGATAATAATAATAAATTAATAATTCATTAATAATAATTAATAATATTATTGATAATATTAATCAAATTATTAATAATAATTAATTAATATTATTATTATTGAAAATCTCGATGACAATGCATATACTTGTTCTGCTAAAAGCGAACAATGCAAGTAAAATTTAAGAATATTATATGAGCTCAGTATATAACTGCTCTTATTTTAGGAACGATAAAAATATACACTCGTGATATAATCAATTAATTATTATTATCATTTAAAAATTATAATATGTTTAAAAATATTAATAATAATAATACAGTCACAGAATAATGTGTTTTCAGCAGTGAAATCAAATAATTATTATATTTATGACTGCTAAAGTATATTTTGCAATAAAAAATGTATTTTTATGCATTTTCTAATTATTATTTGTTTAAAACAATTAATTCGTATATTTTAAACATTTTGAATAAGCGCGCGCTATGCAGTCAATCAGAAATTCGGCGCGACGCATGCGCAGTGCGGTTGGGGAGCAAGATCGAACACATCATCACGCAATATCTTTGATCACGCTGTGATGATGTGTTCGAGTTGAGACGACGCCCAAAGTTTTTAAAGAGTGAGTGGAGTGAGGTTAGGTCATCACTTGTTGATATCGTTTCTTTTCGAAATTATTATTTAAAAAAAAAGATCAAAATGCCTGCACTCGAATCCTTCTGGACTCCCTGTATTTGGACGAATAGTGTTAAAAATGGCAGTAGAGTCATTGCGTGCTACACAGTGGTAAGTAACTTGTAAACATTCTACAATATATACTCCGCATTCCTAAGAAAATATTTCACACCTCAAACAAAAAACTTAACGTTTAAAGAGCCTCTTCATTTCTTAAATCTCTCTCGAAAGTCAAAACAGATTTACTAAATTTGTGCTCCATTTTTTTATTTATACTCTTACGATATCTGTGTAACTTTTCAAAATATATCCTCCAAATTAAGGACCTGGAGGAAGGAATAGTAGTAGTTACACTATTTTGCTTCACTCAAATTTCAATAACTGCGAGTATTTTTTATTTTTATATATGTTATATTATTTTGAATCTAAAATTAAGCCTGAGCTCATAAAGAAAATTAAATTTGTTTCATAATTTTGATGTTTTCTTATGCAGTGTTCATTTATTTGGGCTACAAATTCAGTTTCATTATTTTGCTGAGGTTGAGAAGTTATTTCATTGTTATGTAAATAACTTTGTCTCGACCCGAAAATGTCTTGTATGTTTTTTGAGAACGGGAAAAACCGGGGAATGACAGTAAAATAATTTTTTGTCCTGGATTTTTACAAATTTTTAGAATATCTATCCTATATATAGAATCTATAATATATATATAATCTGTCTATATACTACCTATCTATCTATAGAATATCTATCTATTTAGAATATCTATGCACTTGAAATATCACAAATTTCGTATCACATGATATAATGCATTTTAAAATAAATTTGATTTCAACTTTCTTTTAAATGTTAAATTCATTTGTGAAATTTTTCAATTATGAAATGATGAAATCATTCAGTTTGCAATGCTTAATTATAAAATATTTTACTTTAAACATTTTCCGTTTTAGGCCTTCATTATTAAGTGTAAATTTTCAAGTTAAAGAATTTGAAAATGCAGTTTTGAAGGCTTAAAAAATGAAGAGCTCGAAATTGACAATTATTGATAAAAATGTTTTAATTTGATGAACTGAAAATATAAATTAATTAATGATTTTTAAAATTGGACTGTAGTTCGAGTATTAAAGATTGACCAAAAAACTGATTTTACAGGATGATTTTGAATTTTTGAAAATTAATCAAGCGTACAGATTTTAAGGTTAAAAATTGAACTGTTTCAACTCGAAAGCCTTCGTAGTTAAACAAATGTAAACGTTTAATTGAAACTTTACAAACTATTTACAATTTTTAAATAACTTCAAATAATAATTAAACTCTTTTATATAATTTTAAATCCTATTCAAATCTTCTTCCACTCTAAAATATTCCATTTTAGCTCATTCAATTTGAAATTTTTTAATTAAAAAAAAAAGAATTTAAAAAAAAATTATCAATATTTGACTGTTCATTTGAAATAAGCAATTATAAATCAAATATTCAAAACTCAAAAATTGTAGATTATACTTTTTTAAATAGAAAGCTTCGAATCGTTAAGATTTCAAAGTGCTAAATTTAAACATTGAACATTACAATTTTAATTTTTTAAATAAATTTTTTTAAATTTTCATGTGAATTTTTTCAGTTTTTATTATAAATAACAATTTAACAATTATGAATTCGAAGCGACTTGAAATTAAAATAATCTAAGAAGCGTTCAGCCAAACGAAAGATTTGAACGTTACATTTTTTATGTTTTCAACTTAAAATTGCTTAAAATAATATAATTTTTATTTTTATATAATTACTTTTTTTCTATTTCAGGCATGTAGTGTAATTCTAATTACACTAATAATATATATGCTTAAAGGAGGGGATTCTTCACAACTTTACAATCCCCTTTTCGAAGCTGATGTCAGAGGATGTAAGTTAATTATTTAATTTGATCTATTCGACCATTTTAATGTACTTTATTTAATTTTGAACTATTCAGGAATTAACTAACTTCAAATTACTTATTTTAACTACATGTATTTCTATCTAAACGGGGTGTCTGCTTGACCGGGAAAAAATCGGGAAACGACTGGGAAATTGATTCAGTGGCCGTGATTTTTCTCTTGAATGTACTAATATGCAAATTATATAATATAATTATATGCATTATAACTCCAATTCTGAGTTATGACAGGGAATTTCAGTAAAGAATTATAATTTTGGCTTTGAGGCAGGTTCTAAAAGATTTATAATTCTGAGTTGGGATAGGGATTTATAATTTTCAGTTTTGAACAGGGAACTTGTAAAGAGTTCGAATTTTTACTTCGGAAAAGTTAATTTTCTAAAAGAATTATAATTCAGAGAAAGAACTGGGAATTTCCGTAAAGAATTATATTTTTCATTTTTGGTTCACTTTAGAAGATGAATTTTCACTAAAAATTGTAATTTTGACTTTTGGACAGGGAGTTTCTGTAAATAATTATAATTTGAAAATATTTTTATTCTGATTTAGAAGGGAATTAAAAAAAATCCCTGTTACAAGTCAAAAATCGTCACAATTTGAAACTGTCCTCTTCCAAATTTTGGAAAAAGAGAGTTACTATATTTCTGAATTATAATAGAAAATTTTGTAAATAAATATAGTTCTGACTTGGAACAGAAAATTTTTGACATGGAACGGGAATTTTGGAATTACTGTGACCAAAAATTATCTGATGCTCCAACGCAGAATTATAATTTTATTTCCAAAATTCCCTGTTCCATATCAGTTATCTTTGAAATCTTTTAAAATGTTTAGAAATCTCCTCAGAAATCTCTTGAAATATTTAAACATCGTTTGAAATTATTCTAATCTTGTACACTTTTTTAAATTGACCTGGAGAAAACCGGGAATTTAAAATCATCCGGTGGGTAGACACTTTGCTAATGTACCAGTTTTAATATCTGAATTAAATCTTTTTAGCTATGCAAGTATGGGGAAATATCTTCATATTCTTCCTCCTCCTCTTGGTTGTTTCATCTGGCTTGATATTCTATGCAATTAAAGAGGGAGTAAGAGGCTGGCTCATTCCATGGATGATTTTGATGGGAATAACAATTTTGTTCCAACTTACATTTGGTCTATGGTTGCTTTATGGATACTACATCTACGTAATTATTTTTTATTTATGTTTTCGTCTTTTTTTTTAATCTCTACTTAATATTTATTTCAATTTTTCTTTTGCAGCTTGATTCTGTCATTCCAGCATTGGCATGTTGGCTCTGGATGGGTTACAACGTAAGTATTATGTTAAGTTTAATTCTACACAAATGTGAAAGGATTTATACACAAAAGCGTGCTAATGAGTCAAGTTATAATTTTTTTGCCACTTTTCATACTTTTTGAAAAATGTTCACTTCTTATTTCCCCTGTTCAGGGCTCGAGTCGTGCGACTAATCGAATTTTTCCATTGTTCTTAGAAGTTCACTATACTTATTTTCAATTTTAATCACAATGAAACTTTCAAAATTAGAAAAAAGTGTACCATTTTAATTGAGAATATTAAAATTTCAATAATTTCTCATCAAAGTTTTATTCTGAGAAAATGTTTAATTAATAGCGTTTGAAATTAAACAATTTCTAATTTCGTGAATCCGCATTGAAAGTTTTAATTTGTTCATATTCCAAGCCTGAACAGTTGGACATTTTTAAGTCGGAAACTTTTAAAATCGAATTACATTTCAAAATCAATTACAGTCTTAGCACCCTTTACCCTATTCTCCTTTTTCCCCCTGTTTTCGAGAAATTTCCCCTTTTTCCCGTTTTTTCGCTTAAATTAATCCAATAAGAAAATCAAGCTAATTTTGGTTGAAAGTTCTTTTTTTTTGTTTGCTAGCAATTCGACTATTTGGTTGAAAATTTAATTATTTTGTAGAAAAACCATCTTTTTTGGTAGAAAATTTAACTGTTTTGTTGATCATTCGCCTTTCTGGATAGAAAATTCATTCTTTTTTATTCAATATTCTTTATTTATGGTAGAAAAGTAATTTTTTAATTAAAAATGAATTTTTTTTGGAAAATGTAACTGTCTTCTAAAAAATACGTCTTTTTGACAGAAAAATCCAACCATTCGGTTAAAAATTCATTTATTTTGTTGAAAATTCGTCTCTCTTGGTTGAAAACGATCTATTTGTTGAAAATTCAACATTTTGAGCTGATAATTCAACTGTCTTCTAAAAAATTCGTCTTTTTGACTTGAAAATGCAACTTTTTTGCTGGAATAGTCATCTTTTTTGTTGTAAATTCATCTTTGTACGCTAAAAATTAAACTATTTTGCTAAAAATGCAATTGCTTTGGTAAAAATGCGTCACTTTAACTGTCTTCTAAAAAAATCGTCTTTTTGGTTTGAAAATTTAACTGTTATAGTAGGAAAGTCATATTTTTGGTTGCAAATTCATCTTTCTTGGTGGAAAATTAACTTTTTTGTTGAAAATTCAACTGTCTTCTAAAAAATCTTCTTTTTGCTTCACATTTTTTTTCAATTCAACTATTTGGTTGAAAATTCATATAATTTTGTCGATAATTATCCTTTTTTTTTTGTAAATTCATCTTTGTAGGCTAAAAATCATGCTATTTTGCTAAAACTTCAATTACATTGTTAAACATTTGTCTCCTTTGAATGAAAGTTCAGCTATTTGGTTGTAAATGGAACTGTTTGGTTAAAAATGATATATTTTTTTTATTCAACTATTTGATTGAAAATTAGCTTTTCGGGTTTAAAAATAAACTGTGTTCTAAACCATTCGACTTTTTAACTTGAAAACTCAACTCTTTTTTTTTTAATTTGTCTTTGGGTTGAAAATTTGTCTCTTGGTTGAAAATTCAACTATTTTGTTAAAAATGCAATATATTTTCTACTTGAAATCTTAGGAATTTAAAGCGTTTCATATTGAATTTAATTTTGTATCTATATTAATTTTACTTAAAAGAATTTATTCCCCTATTTTCCTAAAAAATCACTCTATTTGCCCTTTTTGAGGGCGTTTTAGGCTGTGAAGTCTGAATTATTAAAAAATTAATAATTTCATATTCAAATTATACAGTCTTAAATTTGAAGCCTTAATTGTTGAGTAATTTTAAGTTTAAAATATTCAAAATAAATGTAAATGATAAACTTCTCATATTTTAAAATAATGTAAGTTGACAAGTTTAACAGTTCAGAAAAAAATATTTTAAACCCGTATTCAGAATATTTCAAGCTGATTGACTTTTGTTAAAAAATTGTTTTAACTTTAAAGTTTATTTTAATTCTGCAAAAAATATTTAGAAATCAATGAGAATTATGTACTCTATATTCCTAAACAAATAAAGGAATTATTTCAGTCATTCATTGTCGGATACTGATTTTTTTCCATGATCTTTAAAACCTTGATGCGACTTTTTGTGGACTTTATTCGAAATTCCATTTGATTTTCTTTGCAATTTTATGCGACTAATGCGATTTTTTGTAAGCATTCAAAGGCTTGCCTGTTAAATGTATACTTTTATTTCAAAATCATTGTTAAACCTATTTAATTATTTTAATGTTTTTTATTTTCAGATTTACTGCTGGCTTTGCGTACACTCGATGTACAAAATCTTCGAAAAGCTTCAGTCTCCAAACATAGAATTATTGTGGCCTTAATCTGGATTTTATCATGTAAGATACATCGATAATCATGTAAGTTAGTAATAATTAGACGAAGGTACAATGCCAAAGTACACAATAGTTTCTTGATATTTGCTTATTGCATTTTTTATGACTGTAGTGCGTTTGCAAAGGCAGCTTGAATCATTTTCTAATACGATCGCGGAAAAATTAGATTCGGAAATAATAGAGAAGGTTGAATGCAATTATAACGACGATAGAATATTCTCGATGATCCATAGCAACTGAAACTCTTACATCTATTAAGAGCTATTCCGTCCAAATTCGGTCGTTCAATGTGTTTGAAAAACACATACTCTTCCAGAGAAATGTGATGCTTATATTTCTCGTTCTTCGTAAACAGGGTTCTATACTCCTTGAAATTGTACGGCAGAAAGTATTATTATCTTTTACTTTAATCAGTTACCATTCCAGAATCAGGATGCTTTAAATTTGATAAAGGAAACAGTAGTATTTAATTTTCTTATAAAAAAAAAGAAAGCAGATTTAGGTGTTTATACTTTTAAATCTTAAGTCAAAGGCTACTCTTTAAATTAATCAAACATTCGAAACAGCAAATGTAATGATCTAACAATATATTTTACCGCAACTAGTGCCTTCTACTATAAGAATTTTATGGCTGTGTATTTCTTTTATTTAAGGATAAACTCACAACTTGTCTGAAAACTGAAATGTCATGACTAGTAATTGAACAAGGGTAGTATTTTAATTAGTCTTTATGTGCAATGTGAAACTTTTCCAAGTATAAGACGCATATCTTTGTATGAAAGCTTACTTTTTAAAACTTTACAAATGAGAAGTTTGTTCTCAAAGATGTAGTACAAGTAGAAACAAGCACTGCCTAGAATAAATTAGACATAAAAAGACATATTGTCCTGCTCGATGAGATTTTTCGATCCATGGATATTAGAGTGGGTCGAAAATAAAACATTCCGGATTTCGAAATCGACACAACGCGAAAAATTATAATTAATTTGGAATCGATAGATATGCAGTTTGGTTACCCACGCTCGATTAGACTATTTTAAAAATTTCTTGAATTTCCATTTGTTTTACGTTCTTGGAGGTCAAAAAGATCTTCCCAATTTTTCGCGGATTCAGTCAATCATTTTCTAAGAGATAATTCCTGTTTAATTCACCCCTGTTTTCGGAAAAAATTCTGAACATCTGTTTAAAGAGGACAAGAATTTTTTCGGGTACTTGACAACTTTCCGGTGACAAAAATGCACTAGGAAAAAAATCGCTAAAACCCAGGATTCTAGATTCGAAATACAGCGAATTATTACAAGTTTTATTTTGGTACTTAATTAAATTATCTTTATAACTTGTGGCTTAAAATTTTCTGAGCATGTGTAGACATTTTAATGAAATTATCTTCACAGCTTGTGGTTTAAAATTTGCTGAGCATGTGTAGGCTTTTTCAGAATAGAAATACAATAGAAAAATTCTAATAAATATTAAAGTTCAAATTTTGAAAATTTGTTTTAATTCCAATCTCGATTCCTGGGTCTTGACGATTTTTTCCTAATGCATTTTCGTCACTAGAAAGTTTTCAAGTGCCCGAAAAAATCTTTAAACAGGTTTTAAGAATTATTACCGAAAACAGAGGTGAATTAAATAGAAATTATCTCTTAGAAAATGATTGATTAAAATCCGGAAAGAATTGGGAAGACTTTTTTGACCTCCAGGAATTTACAAGTAAATAGTTGGAACTCAAGAAAATTTTAAAAATCTGCAAACAAAAAATTTGTAAAATCTTTTCATCAAACGCGAGTAACCAAGCTGCATATATATCGATTCCAAATGAATTATACGTTTTTAAGATCACAATACGCTACTTTTTCGTGTTTTAGCGATTTTGTATTTCAGAATTTATTATTATCAGCGCAGCCTAATGGATATATTAACTTATATTCCTTTACGAATCTCGATAGAATTATATTTTTTCCATTTTTTACTCGATTCGAACATCAGCTTAAGCCTAAATTTTTGTCTCTAAATACTCTTTATACATTTGTATATTTTTCTATTACAATAGTGAAATTCTATTTTTTACGATAATATAACATTTTTTTACAATAGGGATGTTCGAATTTATATATAAACGAAATGTACTATTATAAAATATATTTGCATGTAAATTATTTTGTAACTTTGTAATAAAGCAATTCGTAGATACAAATTAATGTGTGTCTTTTGTACATATTTTTTAATGCGTTCCCAAAATTGCTTTTGGACCTTAAAGCAATTTTCTACCAATGTATGGAAGGTAAAAAATTCAATCATTATTAATGTTAAAAAAAACTGAATATTTTTTTAACTAGACTGTCGATTTTTAATTCATTTTACGGAATATTTTCAATAGCTTTCATAGAATATTTTAAATTCAAATAAGCAATGTTTAAAGTCTTTGATAAAAAATCTATAATTTATCAGTAAAGTTTCTTTAATAATATGTAGGAATAGTTGTACTTGAGTTACTTTTCTTATATTAGTACAATGAAAATTCCGTATTTTTTATAATGAAAATATCGATTGAATTATCGAAACAAGCGTTTTTTTATCCACAATATAGACATAAGGCAAACTTCAAGATCAATTGTCATATTATACCTATCACACTATTATGACTTATGACATTTTATATACTTTTATTATGTGTTATGTAAAATAATGTATTGATCTGATGGGCAACTGCTTTGGTTTAATGAATAACCCTCTTTTTCCCGATATTCCAAAAACTGTTATTGACGTACATGTTTCAAAAATGAAGAATGAACATTTTTTGATAATTTTTTTCATTGGAGGACCAGGATCAGGAAAAGGTTACTACAATAAAATATGAAAATATGTTTTTGGCTTCCATTTTACCCATGAAAAATTTAATAGTTTTAAGATCATTTCAAAATTGCGATAACCTAAGGTCAAATTTTATTTTACAATAATAATAATTTATTTCAGTAAGAATGTTTCAACGTTTATGTTATTTGTTTTCATTAAATAATATAAACTGATTTCAATTATTGTAGTTCCTTAAAAAATAAATTTGTAATTGAGCTTTTAATTTAAATATTAAGTATTAAATACTGAGTTTGGAATTAAAAATATCCTAATAATTTGTTATAATTATATTTAATATTGTTCTGCTGATTTAAATAGTACCTAATAAATATTAAAATAGGTACTCAGTCACAAAAGATATCAGAAAAATATGGATTATTTCACATATCTGTCGGAGACCTTTTACGCGAAGAAATTTCCACAGGAAGTAGAAGAGGATTCTCAATGGCAACATTTATGAATGAAGGAGATTTGGTACCAACAGACATAGTCCTGGATTTAATAAAAGAAAAGCTATTTCAAAATATAGAAAAAACAAACGGTTTCGTGATAGATGGTTTTCCAAGAGAAAAATCACAGGCGTTGCTTTTTCAAAATGATATCATTCCTGTAGATCTTGTCATTTATTTAGAAGTTGAAGATAATCTTTTACGAGACAGATTGCAAGGGCGAGCCGTTATTTCTGGTAGAAAAGATGATAATTATGTCATAGAACGTCGTATTAAGATTTTTCGAAAAAATAAGGAAGCTCTTGTAAAATATTTGAAACAGAAGCTCATTTCTGTAAATGGTGAGCATGATGTTGCTGTTGTTTTTTCTGATGTTTGCAATGCCATTGATCAAGTTTTGGAAAAACGTGAAAGTCGGGTATAACTCTTGCTTTCAGATTTTAGGGGTAATCTAGTATTAATGTTTAAAATAATGTAAGAATTACTGTAAACTAGATTCAAAAATAAATTTCTTTGTATAGCTTTGTTTGAATAATGTTTTAGTTTAAACTATATATTATATTATAGTTCAGCATATTAATAAGATTAATGTAATTAGTTGAATTTTTAGTTAAGAATTTCGAATTTTATTCTTCAAAAACGTAATTTACCAATTTAAAAAGATCTTTAAAGGTTTGTGATAAATTCTTTCACTACAGAAAGAAGAATTTTTGAAATGCTGATAAAAATATTCTGTTTAAAATTTTCTTTGTTCAACCAAATATACTTGACTTTCTATGTTATGAACTTGTACTGTGGTTGCACAAAAAAAATGTTGTAGATTTCATAATGTTTTTCCGGATGAGTGTTATAAAAAACTATCGGGAATAAAAAGTACAAAAAAATATTTTCGTGAATAAAAATATCCAAATCAAAATCGCAATAAACAATTTTTTTGTGAAAATGCGAGTTACAGAAAAACTAATAGCGTCATTCGATTCGGCTAAAAAATTACATAAAGTCTATGTGTTTCACTTTTTTATGTACTTAATTGGTGACGTATAACAAATAGACTATTAAATGATATAAAATGTAAATTCATACTATATATAACAAATTGGGTGGAGCACAAAATTGTACAATACATGGATTTTATGTAATTTGTTCGCAAGATCGGACGGGGCTATTAGTTTTTCCTCATCTCGATTATTTAAACAAGTTGTTCAAATAAAAATATAAAAAAAAATTTTTCAACCAAATTTTGTCACAACAATGTGCGGCGGAATTTTAGAGAATTTTTAAGCGCATAAAACTTGTATTGAACAAAGTGGTACTCACATGGTTATGCCGTTGAAAATGCTTTATGCTTGATTTTCAAATGATTAATTTTGAACTTTAGATTAAAATAAGTGGATTTTAAAAAGCGTGATGCATTGAACATGATTAATTTATAATGACTTAGTTTCAAGATCCTAATTTAGGAATACTTCTATTTTAAAGGAAGTTTGGCATTGTTACATTTTTAACAGCTCAAGTCTGAATAAATTAATTGTTGAAGCTTCCAATTAAAAATCATATAATTTTTAACGTTTTTAGAATGATTGAACTTTGAAGATTCATAATTAATTCAGAATTATTCTTCAATTCTAAACGGTGAAAATGAACGTGATTTTTTAAAATACCGAAATCTCATTTTTTAATTGAGAATGACATAATAGATAGCTGATAATAATTTGTATAATTAAAAAAAAACTGTTATAATTTGAATTTAAAATTACAGTTTTGAATGCACTTTTCTAAAATAGTTTAATTTTTGAGGCCTTGGAAATAAATTGTTCAACTTCGAAAGCATAAATTGGACAATATTTCTTCTTAATGTTCTTAATTTTTAAATTCTTAATCAGGAACGTTACACATTTCTAAATTTATATTAATTTTGTTATGTTGATGTTATTGACCAAATAAAAATAATTTTAAATGTACACTTATACAGTTTTTAATGCTTCTTTAGAATTATTAACTTTTTACGGGCATTATATTTGAACTTATTTAGTTTTGGAGATTTCAAATTGCAAAATATTGTAGGCTATTACTTGAAAACTGTACAATTTTATATGTTTTATTTTGAAATAGTGTCTAATGAGTCCCAAATTCAAATCAGTAAGAATTTTCACTGATTCAAATATTTTTAAATGGGTCACCGAATTAAGGACATGTACAAGAGTGTCATGTGACCAATTACATGGTTTATATTCGGCGGCTTTATAATTTGAAAAATTTAAATATTGTGTTGACATTCTGAGAAACGGTTCAAAATGTACAAGGACACTTCTGTTTGGCTCATTTGAATTTTTATTTTTTTTAATAGTGCAATTTTATTATCTTTTAATTTGAGAGCAGGGCTTCAGAGCCCTAGCCAAAATAGAATTAATATAAAATTGCAAAAAAAATAAAATGGGCCAAACAGACTTTCCCTTAAATATTTTAAACCATTCCCCAAGTTTCAGCATAATATATTAATTTTTCTAATGATGAAGTCGCCGAATATAATAACACGTAATAATTGGTTATTTGCCAGACTGTCACATGCTCTTGAATAAGTAAGATTTTCACTGATGAATAGTAAAATCTCACCGATTAAAATTTAGAGAGTAAAAAATACAACGGTATAAAGTAAATGAGACTTTATCCGAATTTGGTGTTCTTGTTTTTTTGACTGAAAATGATGTTTTTTCTTTTCAATACATTTAGGTTAAAAAATCGACATATTATTATGACAGTTTTAATATCAATCAAAAAAATGTTGTTCCTACTACAGTTTCGATAGGGTTCTTCATGTCCTTTCTATTGAATATAAGCATTTTTTATTGATATTAAGAGAGTCATAAATCGTTGAAAATATGGTCCACTTTTCAACCTGAAGGTAATTAAAAGAAAAAATCTAAGCTTTAATTTTAGACAAAAGAAAAAAAAGAGAAAATAGAACACCTATTACACAATTATTACGCTAATATTACGCCGCTATTGACGAGTATCGCAGCAATAAAATTCACTAAAACAGTGGAATAAGTCAATATCAGTGGGTGAAACTGTCGTATTTGTATTATTTATAATTGAAGGGTTGACGTACAGACCTAGATAACCAACAAAATGGGAATTTTTCAGGAGAGCGAAATAACATTCTGTAAAATCTAAATCAACATTTAAAGATCAAACAAACGCCTACCTCCCAGCTGAAGTGTTTCTGAGTTGAGGCTAAAAAAGTACGATTAAAAAATATTATCCAGTTCTGAGAAATAGATTGTGGAAGTTTACAATCTCAATGTGAAAAGAACCTAAAATTGGAACAGGTTCGGTTGCGGATTGGGAGAAAATGAGTTTGATTAGAAAAAGTTAACCAATTCCGAGTAAATCATTCAAAAATTTGGTGTTTCAAATTTCATGAGTTTAGAAAATAGTCTTCAAGTAGCGACTCAAAATCTATTTTTCAATTTAAAATAATAATTTGTTTCAGAGATATGCGGAAACTGAATAAGAATAAAAAAGCTTTTATCCAAAAAACGTATTCTGTTCCGGTAAAATAAAGATTTATAGTGTTAAGTTATCGCAGTCTAATAGACGATTTTTCGCTCAAAAGTCTATGAAAATAAGAAAAGTATATGTTTCTTTATAAATGAACGATAATAATTTCAACAAATATCATTTCTGATCGCAAGTCAAAAAGTTAATTGAACAAAAATTATCAATGTTGTTTTTTGTAGAAAATTAGGACTTAAAATTTTAGGTTGGAATTTTATTTAATAATATTATTATTTCACTGTATTTAAAAACTCTTAGAAGTATGAACATAGCCAGAAAAATGTTTCAAAAAAAGAAGACGGTGGGAGACAAGGGGTCGTGCACATAATACGTCACACGTTTTTCTTTTGTTTATATCTTTGTATCCCTTTTGGCTTAAGGGAAATATTATTCTCCTCTTTATTTAAACAAGGGAAAAACGTGTGACGTATTATGTGAACGACCCCCAAATACCGTGAGTCAGTTATCTGGTTTTGAATTACTAATCTTTTTATTATCACACTGAAACTTTGATTTAAGAAGTCTGGATTTACGACGTTCCGAGAGTTGATGTCCTCTGCAGTTTTGTGATGAGGGGTCTCGCGGGGCCAAAAGAGAGGCGGTGCTCAGTCATGCGTGACAAACAACATGATGGTATAAACCTCAGCGCGTTAGTTGCGTAAGCTGTTAGCATGCGTCCAAATCCAACAGAAATGGCTGATGCGACCCTGACTGTTTACGTTTGGATTGTCTGAATTTATGTTGAAAGCCACTGCAAGCTATGCCAGAAACCGGTCTTGAATCCAAGTTCTAGTGTATATTAAAAATGAGATTTCGAACGAATTCTTTGCACACAACATGTATTTTATTTGTTAACAATTGCTCATGCAGAAAGCCCATTCGCCACAAAAATTTTTGGTATCTAGTTCTGTACTGTAACCCTTCAATTATAATTAAACAACAAATTTTAATTTTAGCATCAGTTGAAGTAAAATTTAAATAAAATTTAACAAAATCCTAATACAATCTTTAAAAAATTTTGTTAATAGAAAAAAATAACTTTTCCTATTAAATCTTCTTAAGAATGATTTTTTGCCAGAAATAAATGTTCATTTGTGCCATTTTTTACACTAGTTCTTATTAACAATAATAAAGGTTAAATTTTCGCCAAACTTTTTTCTTACAATATCAATTGCGCACTTATTTGATAAATTGTTTATAACAACTGTTAATTTAATTATAAACGTTCCTTTAGGGCATTTGTTTAACATATTTGTTATAAAATATCAATATGGGAAAGAAATCGGTTAAGATGGTTCGAGCACGTTAAAAGAATGAAAGATGAACGACTGACGAAACACATGAATAAAGGTGAAGTAAATGGCAGTATGCCCAGAGGCAGACCGCGGAAAGAATGGTTAGAATGTGTGAATGAGACCCTAATTCGAAGAGACATAAGAAGCCATAGAAACACGAGATCTTGCATGAAAAAATGCATGAACGTGAAGGAAGCTAGAGAAGTATGCCAGGACAGAAAAGTGTGGTGACAAATAGTTTATAAATAGAGTGTCAGTAGAGTGAGTGACGCCTGAAACAAAAGACCTTGGATACTAATGGGCCCGAGTGGGGAGCTTCACATGATGACTTTGTGAGGCTCTTCACTTGGGGTGATCGCTAGAGAGATTGATCGGCAACCTGGGTCGGACCTCCTTCCTCACATTACTCCCTTCCTCACCGAGTGAGTCACGCCCACCCGGAAAGGGGAATGGCTTAATGGTATAATAAAAATAATAATAATAAAACAATTTCTTGTGGTTGGTAAACATTTTTAAAATAGTTTCAAATGTGTTAATTGGGAAAGAGAAGATGAAAACCTAGAGAAAAAAAAATTGAAATTTGTTGATATCATTTTGTTTATAATAGCAGAAATGGTTGACGTTTGATGATAAGTCATGACTAATTGCAAATCTAATACAAAAATATAAGGCATTTTCGATAAGAAATCAGTGTTCTCAATATTTCTGCTCTTATTTAGGTATGTGTTTACATAAATTGTCTATAACAATTAACTTATACATGCAACTGAATACTTAAATTTCTTAAGTATACATGAATTAATTTTGAAAAATTGCTATTTTGTTTAAGCAATTCTCTTGTAGATAAAAAACATATTTTTTAAATTGCTAATTTTCTCACTATATTTTTTTATATATTGTTCCACAAAAAATTAAATTGAAAAATTAAGGAGTTTGAGAACCTCAACATTTTCATGCGGAGAATCGAGTATGCAAAAAACGCAAAAAAAATAAAGCGTAAACGAACATGCTACTCGCTATTACGCGGCTATTGCGCGGCTATTACGCATTAATACGTGATATTGCGCTTGAAGTTTATGAGTGTTCATACGCAAATGAATTCTCGTTTGCATTTTTGAAGGTCAAATTGTTTTTGCTTTAAACAATGCTTATGATTAATTGAAAGGTTATAAAAAAAAACCCTATTGAAACTGTAGTGAAAAAAAATGTAAATTAATCCTACACCCAATAATGATTTGCAACCTATTTATAATCATTGTAAACGGGGAAAGAGAGAATTCATATTCAACATAATCTCCACAGTAAATTTTCACAAACATTCATTCAAAACTAAACTGAAGAAATTACAATAACCCAATAACGAATGTCAGTTGCAATAATCTTACTGTTAATTAGTCGGTGAACTAAACGATGAGAGCACTGACGCGTAAGTTTAAGAGCGAAAGCTTTCGAATTCCAATACGCGGTTGAATGAGCCATCAAAGTCAATGCATGTGTATCCATTTCCACCACCAGCCTTGAAAATATATAGACAAAAATCGTACACATATAGTGGCCTGCAGGAGTTGAAAATGGGAAATTCGTGGTAGTGAGTGTACGTGTGAGTATCTGTGGCTGAAGCTCCTGAAGCTGAACTCACAAAGGAGTAGAGAGGGAGAGTTCGAAATTGAAAGGCATCGGCGTGAGGGTGTGCAGTCAGTGACAAGCGAAAGACCGTGTCAGAGGGTAATCCTATTGGTGGACGGTAGCGTCGCGACGTTCGGACGTCATTGGCTCGTCTGTGGACGTTGGGGGCGTGGCTTTCCCCGTTTCCTGGCGGGGGTGGCGCGGAACAACCCCTGGTAGCGATTACGAGAAAACCGCGGGGTCGTAGGGTGGATGGGATTCAACATGGCGGATACCAACCCCGAGGGCGAGCCTCCAATTCTAACTCCACGCTATAACCCGTTCGATCCACCGGAAATAGGTTTCCTCGATCCACTTGCCCGGGACAACACTTCAGGAGTCGCAAGTTCGTTCAGCTTTGCAATTAATTACTCTCCTCTAATAGACGAGTCCGCTTTCAGTTCCAACATCAGACAACCGTTCGTGAAGCTTTTAGGTTGATGCAGAGGGTGTACAATAGAGAGCGAGAAGATATTTTCAGATTTGTGAATAGGTTTTGTATAATAATCATTGATTAGTTGTTGAAAGAGCAGTTATATAATTTGAATTGTAAGCCTTTAATTGAGGAGCAATTGTTTTGTGGAAATATTATTCCAAGGCTTTGAAATAAAATTGCATAATGAAAAATGAAATGCTGGATTAAAAGGTTCTATATTCTATTCTAATGTTGTATTGAAAAGATTACAAAGTAGAAAGGGATCCGCGTGGAGAGATCACGAATAGATTTGAATAGAAGAATGATTTAAAGACAGTTTGGTTAATATATGGCTATATGGCCAGCCAATGTTTCAGTTGATTGATTCAAAATTTAGTTTTTTTAACCAAATCTTTTGGTAGATTCAACCAATAAATTGGTATAAATCAATTAACTATTTTCTTGAATCAATCAAAATTGGTTTGATTCAACCAAATTGTAATGTTTATCCAAGAAAAAAGTTGTTTTCAGTCAAGTAAACTTTTTTCTGAGTGAAGTAGAAAAGGATTCACGGAATAGGCAATGCATGGATTAAAATTTATACTTCAATTCTAAATCCATTTCTGTCCCAATCCATTCTATTAATTTCAATCCTATTCTGTCCTATTCGATTCTATCCAATTTTATCCCATCCCTTTCTAAACCTTTTCCACCTATATTTTTTATTGATTATTTGTTTTACAAGAATGCTATGTACTTCATAGCAATATTTATTCCGTTTTTTCTCTTCAGAGTGATATCCAATATTGTGTCAGAGATGTAATTGCACAAACCGTTCATGTTCCAAAATTTCTTTCCCTTTTATATATTTTTATTCCGAAGAGGAATTATATAATACTAGTTTTAATTTTTTTCTTACAAACAATTTTCAATTTGTTTTGAACTATTTCTGAAACACTACTATGCGAAATTGTGCAAACGATTTGATTTTCTAACCATATACAGGAACGACATCTCATGCTCTCTTTAGCCTTCGCTTTCAAAGTTGTTAGGGGGATGATTGATTGCCCAGAATTACTTTCAACCATTCCTTTTAATGTTCCTCGTGAAAATGCTAGAGAATCTAAATTATTTTATCTACCAGCTACTTCAAACTCTACTGTATATAATTCGCCGATCTACAGACTATGTAGAAATGTTAATTTGCTAAACTTCGCTACGATAGATTTTGACTTCTTTGACATGTCTTTTAGTGCGTTTTGTGCATAGTGCCCACTCCTTTATTATTAAATCAAGAACTATCATTTAATTGCGCTTGTAATTGGCTGAATGTTTAAACATAGTTTAAATATAGAATATAAATATAATATGTCATAAATAGAATATTTGACTATAAATAGACTTATGATAAGACTCTATAAATATTGTACACAACCCTGTAATTGGTTTTTAAACTGTTGGGTAGTCTCAATAAAGAATCAAATCAAATCGAAACACTGTGAACCCCACTTTTGAACCGGAATAATATTTGTACTAGAGGTGTGCAGTGCGGCCTGTTCCAGCTTTCAATACAAATTTAGACACGCTTGGAACATTGGATTTTGCGAAATAAAAAATTAATCTATCTGTACATCAAGCCGGCTTGATCTTCTTAGATTATTGCAATTTTAAAAATTCATTTCGAATCTTCGAAATTTGATTAAGTCTAACTTCAAAGATTCGAGTAGACTTTTGGATCCATTTTCTCTTTAAAAAAAGGAGTAATTTTGATTCAAAAAATGTTTATAGGCTAAGGAAATCAAGCCGGTTTGATGTAAAGATAGATTTTTTGTTCTATTTCGAAAAATCCAATTTTCCATTATTGATTATTTTTAGGGTTTTGTAAAAAACCTTTATAATCACTTCTTCCTATTTATATTTTAAATTTGGGGAAAAGGGGAAGAGTAAGGAAGCTGGAAGCTTTTCTTTTAGTCCGATTTTCTTCGGGGACATCTCAAATTGAAGCTTTGGAATTTAAAATTAGGATAAAAAATAACATTTTTGTAACGCACGCACGAAATGTTCGCTTTTGGAGGCATTTATTACGTGCATGAAGTGACCAATTCCAAAGCCGTGGCAAAAAGCAGTTATAAAAAGACTTTTTCTAGCTGCTGCGCTTGCGCAGTTCCAGCCAGATTACTTTTTCTTGCTGTTGCGCTTGCGCATTTCGATTCAGATTTACTTTCCAGGACTGCTGGAATAATAACCTCACTTTTTTATGATTTGACTGATAAATCACTATCAATTACCGATAAATTACCGAAAATTTTAGAAATGGTTGGATGCCTGAAATTTCTGGTAATTGATCAATTTTCCATAAATATCCGGAAATTTTTTAATTTCTTCCAACAAGCTTTCGCTACCTGAAATTTCCGGTATGTATACCATTAAGCCATTTCCCTTTCAGGGTAGGCGTGATACTACCCGATTCGGGTAGTGTTTCTAGGTGGATACTTTCTTGTAGTAAATAACTATAAGTGTGGGCTCACCACACCTACGACGGGCCAACAGTAATAACATCAACAATAATTTAGCAATTTTCCATAAATTACCAGAAATTTAGCAATTTTCCATAAATTTCTGGTAATTTTTGGAATCTTTCCAAAAAGCTTTGGATACCTGAAATTTGCGATGATTTAGCAACTTTTCATAAATTTAGGGAAATTTTGGAAATTTATCAATTTTCCATTTTCCGGAAATTTTTGAAATTTTCGGATTTTTTCCAAAAAGCTTTGGATACCTTGAATTTCTGGAAATGTTCGGTACCATACCAATTTCCGGAAATTTTTAGTAAGTTTACCATAAACTTCAAAAAATTACCATAAATTTCGGAAAATTTATTCTTATTGTTTCTCAAGTCGAAAATTTCCTGCATTTGTTACAAAAAATATTGTGTGCAACAGGTGCTGAAAGTATACAGTTGCAACTCTTGTGAACTTTACAGTACTTGCCATCGGCTCATCTTCGGGTCGTTTCCGGCTCATCTTCGGCTTGTTTACAGCTCGCCTTCGGCTCGCCTACAACTCCGATTCGACTGGCCTCTGGCTCGTAGAGCAAACTTCACACTCGTGTGGAACTGGCTACTTTCCGCACTTGTAGCACAATATACTATTTCTGTGCCAAATTTTTTTTTATTAGTGGTTCAAATATTTCAAAAATAAGAGAAACGAGGAAAATTTGGTTTATTCATCATCTCGTCTAAAAAAAAACTTTATGAGCTACAACCATTTGGATTTTTATTTACCTTACACAATGACCACTGTGGAGCGTAGAATAATACTGGAAACCCTGCAAAAAATCTGCTCTCTATTTAAATTCCAAATATGAAAAATAAGAAAAATGAGGATAATTTGGTTATTTAAACCCCTATGCTGGAAGCTTTTCTTTTAGTCCTTTTTTCTTCGGAGGTGGCTTAAATTGAAGCTTCCGGTATGTAGAATTGAGATGAAAAATAAAATTTGCTATGTTATAGTTTTATTGTTTTTTGATCAATACAAATCTCTAGCAGCGGACAAAACAACATTAAGCAACGGTTAACATCAACCCTAAGCAACGGCTAATAACATCCCAACAGCCAGTAACGACCCTCATTAATAGTCAATAAGAACCCTTAGCAGCGGCCACTAACATCCTCTAACAACAATCAGTAACAAACCTTAGTAAGGGTCAATAACATTTCCTAGGAACGGAAAAGAACCGCCCTTATCAACGGTAAGAAACAACTCTTAGCAACGACCAATAACATACCCTAGCAACGGGTTATAACATTCCCCAGCTAATGACAATAAAAAATCTTAGCAACAGTCAGTATCGACCTTTAGTAATAGTCAATAACAACCCTCAGTAACGGCCACTAACATCCTCTAACAACAATCAGTAACAAACCTTATAGGAAGGGTCAATAACAACCCTTAGCAACGGCTAATAAAATTTCCTCGAAGTGGACAATAACAACCCTTAGTTACGGTAAAATACAACCCTTAGCAACGGACAATAACTTTCCCTAGCAACGGTCGATTACATTCCCCTGCAACGGTCAATTACATCCCCTAGCAACGGTTAATAACAACCCTCATACACGGTCAATAACAATCCTGAGCAACGGCTAATAAGATCCCCTAGCAACGGACAACAACAACCCTCAGCCTCGTGGGATGAGGGGGGTCACGTCTCGTGGGGTCCGAAGGATAGAAGGGGTCCCGAGGGATAGTTGGCGTTCCATGGGTTAGAGGGAGTCCCGTGTGATAAGGGAGGTCCCGAGGGATAGATGAGGTCCCATGAGATAAGAGGGCTTCAAGGGTGAGGGAGTCCAGAGGAAAAAAGGACGACGGATGAACACATGACCGAAACTACTTAGGGTTTCTGTCCGGGGCTACGAAATCCTAAAAATGAGCAAAATTTGGTTCTTTAAACCCAGTGCTGGAAGCTTTTCATTTAGTCCGATTTTCTTCAGGTGGCTCAAATTGAGATATAAAATAAAATTTGGCGTTATACTTTCCTGTTTTTGGTACAAGTGGTTAAAAAGTAAGGAAAATGAGGAAAATTTTGTTATTCAGAACCCTATGCTGGAAACTTTTCTTTAAGTCCAATTTTCTTCGGGGATGGCTCAAATTGAAGCTTGCATTTTTTAGGAAGGAGTAAGGTCAATGTCCAGTGCCCTGTCATCGCCAATATTTGTGAACATGTTGAATAACAAGTCCACACGAATATTTTAAAGCATTTTTTTATCACAACAAAATAATAATTGCTGTAAGGAAATGTTATAATAGAAACTATAATGCTATTAATTTCCATTAAAAAAAGAAGCTAAAGTTGATGGCGATTACCAGCTTAAGATGGTGATTACTGGGTTACTTATCTTAAGCAATAAAAAAACTTGCAAACAAATTTGGTAAATTTTTTACTCTATTTCTGCCTACGCCTAGGAAACCCTGACTTGAGGTCGCTTGTCGACCTCTTCTCGGACTAATTTTTTTGTATAAGGTGTAGTGATCAAATATGACATAATTTAAATAATTGTAATTTCCAGTTATAGATGGTATTGAACATTATGATGTATGATGGCAGTCTTAATTGGTCTCTGCCTACTGAAATCATTGAATTGAAGAGATAAAATTAGAAATATATGCTCAGAATTACTGTAAACATATATGGGAGATAAAAATATTTATAGGGGAGAGTCGGGTAGCTCCGGACACTCATGACTTTCAAGAAACTATACTATCTCCGGAGATAAATCATCATCATTAAAATATTAGGTTGATTTTTATTGGGAACATAAATTCACTTTCAAACTATGTGACCCGCAATTTTTGTTTAATTATTTCTCGTATTTTCTTATTTATAGCAATTTTACTGAAAAATGTCAGTCGGGTAGCCCCGGACATTTTGAGGCGGGTACCTCCGGACTGATTTTTTCATGCTTGATTTCATTTGTTTTCTGTCAAAAATTGTCAAATGATAAATAGACACTAATAACCTGAATGGATTAAGACTGCAATAACCTACATCTGTACTGATTATCTTACTTTCGGTGAGTATTTGTGTTCTGTTTAAGGGTTCTTGTAGTTTTAAACTAATGTTTTCAATAAAATTATACAAATATGGTATCTCCGGACAGATTTTTTCATGCTTTTTTCATTTTTTTCTGTCAAAAATTGTCAAATGATAAATAGACACTAATAACCTAAATGAATTAGGATTGATATAATCTATATCTGTGCTGATTTTCTTACTTTCGGTGAGTATTTGTGTTCTGTTTGAGGGTTCTTGTAGTTTTAATGTAATGTTTTTGATAAAATTATACAAAAATTTCGAAAATCTCGGTATCCGGGGCTACCCGACAGTATTTTTTCTCAACCTATTTTAGGCCTCATTTCAATTCCCTTTTTTTCTTTTACAGCAAGTTTGTTTCTTATACATCTAATTGCAAATTGTTGCTAGCAGCGCTGACATTATAACTAACCTTCTATATTAATATTTTGATCACTATCAGCTAAATTATTACCAAAAAAGCTTAAGTGTCCGGTACTACCCGACTCTCCCCTACGTATTTGATAGTGATAAAAGTGTGCTGAAATGAATAACGGTTTCGCAAATTCTATCTATGTAAGATGAGGCTAAAGGGAACACTGAAGCATGTTAAACACGTGCACGTGCAAATCATATAAGACGATTGTATTTTTAGAACCAATCAGAGTGGAAAATAATATAACATGATATGGAAATATGCTAGATTTCTATTCCAAACCTGAAAATAAATAATATCGATACCTGCAGATCACTTCACTTTCTGATGAAAACATGACCTAAAATAAAAATTGTATTTTTATAGATAAACGTTTATTTTTTAGCCTGCTGGCCTTAAAAAATTGACTTGTTTACACTTCTTTTACAGAATTTTCTTAAAACTAACCCTTAAAACTAACATCCTTCCACACCTTATCTCTAACGCCGCTCGCTCTTATCGCATTGCCTTCCTCGCTTCGCCTCGACTCGCACGCATGTCCCTACTTTCTTGCTTTGCCTCGCATTACCAAACTCTGCCTCCGCGGCTAATCCCTAATACTTATCTACTATTTACAATTTTTACATTTACTTATATTTACTTCCTCCCCTGTTTACAATCTTTCCTTCTCCATTCCTCTTCCTCCTTCCTTCTCTTCTTCTCCATCTTACCCAAGACTCCCTTCACCCATGCTACTGCCCTTTTGTCCCCCCTTTCATGCATCAGTACCTCCATGCTTATCCCACTCCTTTCCACCTCTACGCACTCCTCCAACCAATGCTCCACTCTTGCCTCCCCCTTCCCACATAGTTCACACATCCTCTTTTCCCTAGCGAGCCAGAACCTATTATAACCCTCCATGCACCCACATCTCATCCTCGCTATAAGCTCCTGACTTCCTTTCTCTCCTTTCTCATACAAATATTGCGCTCTCGTCCTTGGCATAATCCACACATAGTTCCCATTGAACCTTGTCTCTCTTATTCTCTCTTCCTATTATTTGTTTCTATAAATTTACCAACTGAGAAACTATTGTTGGCAAATTTTAGGCTATGCTGATAAATAAATGTTCAAACTATCTTAGGGGAAGCCTGGGGCGGGACGGGACACGTATTGGGTACATTAAAAAAAAAACTTCTTCAAATTAAAAACGTAATTTTTCATGTTATTTTGTATGGAGTAATGTAATTTATAATTTTTTGCTATATAAATCGTTATCAGAACTAAAATTTGTTGAAAATTACGTGAAATTTAATTTAATTAATTATAAAGTAGTGACAATTAGTTTTGTAACAAAAATGTAATGTTAATATTTATTTGAATTAGAAATATGTATGAAATATGATAGTAAAATATTTCTGAAAACGATTTTACAAACCTTGTAGGTATATTCAGCTATGTTTGATATTTATTTAGAACAAAATGGATTTAGGTTAAAAAATTTGCTTCAAACTTTAACAGATTTTCATATACTGCTCCATTTATAAGAACTAATTCATGTTAATTAATATTCAGAAAGATAAACACTTTTGTGACGCAAGAATAAGTGACTGAATTTCGTACAAAAATCTTTTATAATCTCTGTATTTCAATCAAAATGAAAGCTGTATAAATATTAATCTCACTAACAATGAAATTCAAAAATAACATTTTCAAATTTTCACGAAATAACTTAATATAAAACACTTAAAAAGTTACATTTGATAATACATATGACTGAATCTTAAAAATTCTAATCATTTACAGGTTTTCTTGGAAATCTCTTAAGATATTATTTATACATTCAAATCAGATACAATTCACTTTGCTGACGTTTGCTGACGCCGAAAAAAAGGTTATGACAGCCAGAGAAACAGTGTCTCGTCTCGCCCCAAATTGTACTTTTCATTTAAATCTAAATATTAAACACTTAGCTTCAAAAAATACATAAAACTCGGTTATTAAATTAAAATGCAATAGTTAAGCTTCAGAATAAGCGTTTAAAAATTTATATTTTTTCAACATTTTCACTTATTAAAATCCATTCAAAATTACCTTAAAATAACAGAATCCACCTCCTAAAATGTCAACATAATTGTATTCTCGTATTATTTAATATTTTTATTTTTTGTTTGTATTTGGCAACTGTTGTAATAGTTCTTCTACCTATTCATAAAAAGAACAGTTCTGAAAAATATATAGCTTACGAGATAATCATGTGTCCCGTCTTACCCCTGTGTCCCGTCACGCCCCGTTCTCTATATTAGTGCAGCTATTTAGATTGCTAACGCAAAAAAACGATTTTTATTGTTTATTATTAAACATTAACTTCATACAGCTTCAGAATATCAATTTTCCACATTCATTGTCAAGGAGATTTTGTTGTCTTCATGCAATTTCATGATGCCTTCGTATGAACGTATCAAATCAGTTTTTTAATTTAACCAAATAATTCAGTAAGACAGTCAACTTTTTTCCGTGAAGTAATGACTTACATTAACTATGAAATATCTCTTTGATCAAAGGAAACTTATTCTTGGCCGTATTATTTGCTTTGAATGGTCCCTTTCTTTCATATAATTGGATAGTTAATAGTACACAACATGGAGAATAGACATAAGGAGCCCAAAGTCCTGTACATTAACTTCACCAAAAACGAGCATTTTTCTGTCGGATGTACAATAACGCATCGAAATGCTAGATCTTCTCGAGCGCGGCGCTAGTGTGGTACGGGTAACGATGGCCGCCGTCATGGTCCTTGTAAATATAACCTCGAGGTTCAAACATAAATACAAAATTCCTAAATCATTTAAACAATTTGTGAGTCATGTACAGAATCCTGCACATTTTCTTCTTTTACTTTTTAACCCGCTTTTCCTTGTTGAATTCTGCAAAGATACCAAAAAATATATTCTTTTGTATTTTGCTTCAACCTGGTGCTGAGGATTGAAGAGAGAAAAATTTGAATTTTTAACAACATCAAAAACCCGGATATGAATACAATGGAACTAAATTCCAAAGAAAACCGTTGGTGCATTTCAAAGTGATGAAAAATTCAATATTTATAAAATACAATAATCCTGACTTTCACGTTGAAATCAAAATCTGAATTATTCTCTATTCAAATCTTTATACCGCGAAGGTTACGTCAATTTGTTAGCGCAATAATTCAAAAGTACCTACCTCGTCCATTGCAGGATCTCTACAATTTCACACACTTCAAAAAAAGATGTTTCGCGGTGGATAAAATTATTTAAATCTTTTTTATGTCAATCACAATTTATCTCTGTAAATCACATATCACAATCGTCAATAATTCAAAATGTGTCAATGTCAACAAAGACAGCTAGCATTCAATACCCGTGCGACACTAGCGCCAGACCCGGGAACGGGAAGTACTGTAACCATTTTCATACAACAAAAATGTGCTCACATTCGGTTACACTACTTTGGTCTCCTTATGTCTATTCTCCATGGTACACAAGTTTAAAAATTCAAACGCCCAAAGGCAGACAGGTTAGAAGTGAATCTCACGCCGCGCCAGACTGGTAATTCTTCTATGTACTTTTTGGCCGTTCGGATCTCATCTTATTATTAATGAATTATTATATTAATATTTAATCTTCCCCCTATTTCCCTGCGTTTCACCTTTTTTTTCGGATTCTCCTTTTTCCCCTATTTTCGAAAAACTTTCCCCTTTTCTCCTTTTCTCTTTAAATATACGATATTTGAAAATATAATATTTGAATTACGCGGGAAATTCTTTGAAATTAGAAATGTACATATGTGAGAACAGAACAAACTATGGTTCGTTTTACATCTACAAAATTATTATATTCAAAACTAGAATATGCTACGGCGTTTAGTGAAAGTTTAATTCTTTTAATTTAAAGAATGATGTATTATAATTATCAATTTAACCTTTAAAAATTTAGAATAAAAATGTTATTAATTAATTTTTTGAAAACATGATTTATAAATAAATAATGTACAAAATAAACAAAAAATATGGTAACGCGAATTTAACTATTGAAGTGCAACAAGTTTCAAGTGCTAAAAACTTTAGTCCGTCAAGAAAAACACTCTTAAAAAAAACTGGTAGCTAAAACATTTTATAACATATAAAATTTGAACAGTTAAGAAATATATGCAAAGTTAAATGTTCTAACTTGAATAATTTAAAGTCAAACGTTCAAAATCGAGTCCCTTGAATTTTAAATCTGAATAGGAGTGTTGAGCTGCCTCAAATTTTATTTTTAAATCTTACCAATAAAAAAATTACAAATGTTTATTTGAACGATATTAAACTAAACTATGTAGGATTGAAATAAATCTTTAAAGTTAACATTTTTATGCGCTGAATATATACAAAATAAATAAGTATTAATTATAGTAAGGATGAAATAACAAATCTTAGAATGAAATATTTGATTAAACTTATGAAAATCACAGTTTTATTATCAATGATAGTATTTTTTTGAAGAAAAAATATTTCTGATTATGAGACCGATTTTAAACATATAAAAATGGCTTAGATTAAAATGGTATTTTTTGTTGGACTTTTTTATATCATCGTGAATGGATTCTCAGCGACCTAAAAATATTCAATCTTTTAAGATAAATTCTTTAAATTATTCTTTATTTTTTAATTATTATTCTTTAAATTAAATTATTTAAAAATATTAAAAAATACAAAATTTCGTGTAACAAGATTGTTTCTTCTTTTCTACGTGTGAAAAGAAATATTCAATCTTTTCCCTAGTTTTCCCATTTTTCGTATAAAAATTTCCTTTTTTTCTCTTTTTCTGATCTTCTTTTGCGCTGCCGGGGTGTTTGGCGGACCGGCAAATCCGGAAAACCCTGGGAATTTTTTATTTAATCGGGGAAAAACCGGGAATTTTATTTAGAATCAGGATTTTTTTTCTTCTATCGCGAAATCTACTTTTTTATACTTTGTCTTCTTTTTACTGTTTAATCGAGAACCAGAGAGAGAGAGAGAGAGGAAATTCTGATTGCTTCACGTATCGTATATGATACCATCAAAGTTTTGTTATGCTTGTTCAAGTTTTTTAATGTTATTAATATGAGAGGTTCATTTTTTGTCTCGAATAGGATGAAAGCTATCGGAATTTTCTTTAAAAAACGACTGTGTCGAGATTCATCAAAATTCGGTGAGCGCAGACAAAATATTTTCGGTGAGTCCAGGGAAGCTGGAAAAGGGCGGCTATGTTCACCGAAATTCGGTGAGCGTAGCACAAATATTTTTGGGGTGTCTAGATAGAAACTTCGATAAAAGAAGCCAGTTTTGGAAGGAATTGTGTAAATTATTTAAGAAGATATTACAAAAAATAATGCAAATTTAAATATTTTCTTAAAATTCAAATAAAGTATAATATAATAAACGTAATATATTTTGTTATTTTCACACAAGGAGAAGAAATGTTAAAATTTTTTCAACATTTTTATTTTAATTTAAAACATGTTGCACCATGCAATTAAAAATTTCCGCAATAATGATGATAATTTGGTGCGATTTGATGGAAATTCATCTTAAAAATGATGTTCTTAAAAAATTGTCAAAATGAAGGGTAGCACAGCAAAACGAATCAACCCACAATTTGTCGAAAATGAGATTTTTAGGTAGAAAGTTCTAAGTAATTTAAATACACATCCTCAATTCCTTAGCAAAGGAATTTGTTATTACTCGTTTTTTGGATCATGCTAAAAAAACCCAAAAAATTGAGTAATTGTACCGGGATAAGAATTAAGTGTCTTCCGTAGATTTTGGCTCGCTTGAATCAGAATGCGAAATATTCCTATTACGTGAAGTTTTTGAGAATATCTCGGGCAAAAGCGTTTTTGGACATTTCTAAAAAGAACAATGTAGGGTGCGAACTTGACGTTCTATAGATTTCTAATAGGGCTCAAATCGAAGGTAAAACCTTGTGCTTTAAGATTAGAATATTGTACAAAAATGTTTTCTTCGTCTATCTTGAACGATAACAGGTTTTTTCTCAAGATTAGCGACGGAATTTTTTGTTCTACCTTGTATATAAGCTCTATTAGAATTATATAGATCGTCAGGCTCGCGTCCTTTCTCTCAAAAAGTAGACAAAACGCTAATTTTCTCTATAAATTCCCCCTCCATTTTCTCAGTTGTGGGTGATTTTTTTATACAATCTTGTTTCTCCTCCATTCAGCGACTAATAATCTAGAAACTGTATTTTCAGTTTTCAATTAAATATTGAGAAATCGATTTTTAATTATGGTCCAAAGTAGTAAAAACGCGTGTCCCAGCCTCAAAATAAAACCTATCTCCTTTACTTACTCGGAACTGGTTGACTTTTTCAATGGAACTCTTTTCGCCTTCATTCAGCAACTTATAGTCTAGAAATGAAATTCTTACTTTTTAATTTAACTGAAAATTAGATCTTATAAAACATTTTTTGTCTCTTGAAAATCGGCCAATGGTGGTTTGATTCGTTTTACTGTGCTACCCTTCAAATGACTTCATCCTGGTTCATTTTATAGAGAATTCCGATCGCTGTCAATACTTTTATTATAAAAAATCTTAACTCTCATATACACTGTTAGAAATTTCGGTAGGACATTTTATTAACGGTAACTGCATAAAGCTTTAGTTACATGTTTCAGAAAATTCTGATACAGTTTAGTAATTTTCAGTTACTGTTACTTGAAATTTCAAAAGGCTAAACATACTTTTTGGTTCATTAATTTTAATATAAAATATGTGGTCTCTATTTGTCCTGAGAATATTAATAGTAGGAAAATATGATATGTTCACATAGAAAATTTGCTCACATATAGTCTTACTATAATTTATATTTTTAAGACCAATATAAACTGCAAATTTATATTAAAATTAATGAACCAACGGAATGACTCAAAATTACAGATATAAGCTATCTAGCCAAGAGGGCATCATTTGGTGTAAACAATGGATTCACCATTCAGTTGAAACCTGGATTAATTATTAATTTACGCAGCTGCTGCTAGTCACTTGTGGTCCTGATGTACCTTTTTAGAAGTTCATTTGCGAGGCAGATGATTGCAGTATCTTATAACTATTTTATTGCAAAGATAGTTCGCTCATCAACCAACCTTCTAGGTCGTTGCCTTTACTCGCGATTTCAACACATTTTTTAGTTTCTTAATTCTTCTTGTGCATTGCCGCCCATGACCACATCCACCATGCTTTGTCCGCTTTGAACGTAATGGAGAAGCGAGGAGTGCGCATTGGCTAACTGCGCACTTCTTTCGGTCACGATAACTTATATTTCTGTTCCCATTTAGAAATTTCAGGAAACTATTTGTAATTTTTAGATACCATTTCTGAATGTTATTAAAAATTTAGTAAATTTACTATAAAAGTTACTGAATTACGTTTTCAGCAACATCATTTCGTAAATTGCACTTACTTTAGTATCCTAAATGTGTTGAAATTTTCCGAAAATTTCTAAAAGTGTAATTAGCCATTATAGAACCTAAGCAATCATGGATAAAGAGGTGGTGTCATACTTGTGATCAGGAATGTGGTTTCGATTAATATATTTATCTCTTTATTCTGTCATAAATAAATAATTGTTGTCTTCACGACATAAATTTTGTATATGTACATTATGTTAAATCACCCATTTTCATACATTGATTTGGGACAAATTACAAAAAGACGTCTTTAAGTTTGTCGGGGGACAAAAATGTGGTCGGGAAAAAACGGACATTTAAAATTGCCTAATCACCAGACACTCCGGCAATAGTAATCTTTCCAAAGCTTTTTCTCTCTTTATATTTTTTCCCATCAGGGCAGTTCAATCGCATCTATTATATTTCATGTGAGATCCTACCTATGATTTTTCGAAGAGCTCTGTAAAAAGCCTGAAAACTGAGTATATAAATTCGTGATTAAATGTCGTTTATCAGCTCCGTGACTGTGACTATATAGAGCAGACTATTGAGTATTTGGTCCCGGGTAAGCGTGGATGAACGAGGCACTCGCTGTAACCCCACCAGATCACCACAGGAGTACCTGGGGAACCAGGGCATGCACCACTACTTTGGTGCAGGCAGCGATCAACAATTGCACACCGTACAATAGTGATACGAGGGTGTGTGTGGCGGGTAAAAAGGAGCTTCGCGTCGGTGGGAGTGAGGGGGTTTTGCCATCAGGCGATTGCAGACGCGCAAGCGCCGCGACGCTCCTCGACGCCGCACGTCAAACGTGGCGGCTATAGGTTAAATCCTCGGTATCGCATTTTTCTTGTTTTTCCCGTGGTGCCTCCTGATCCCGCCTTCAAAAGTACTCGCGGACCAATCAGTTGCCTACCGTCGCGGCGCTACCCGTCGGGACGTCACTATCGTCACTGCCGTCGGTGCAGTCAACGTTTGTCAACAGATCGGCTGTCATCTACCAATATACGATTACCGAATTCTTATCCCTTTCGCGCGGAAACTTTTTTTCCCGTTTCTCGTGCGGATCCATCTCCACTGGCTTTAAGTATGTTCAATTCAAATTGTGTCGTGATGTTAGATTTTTGAAATTATTTTCTTCGCTATTTTATAGGTAATAGTAATTTTTATCATCTTCATTGTGATTTCATTGTTGATATTATCCTTGCGAGATTGAGAAGTGAATAAAATGTGGAAGAATGTGACAAAGTTGGGGTAAAGAAATTTTTAATTGGATTATTCAAGTGATGTGATTTTAGTGAGAACATTTTTATTTTGAATCTAAGCGATTTTTCTAAAGCTTTGCGAAAAAAGATAATAAGAGTTACTATTCTTTTCAAATTTTAGGTAAAAACAATTTTTTATTTTGTAAAAAAAAATTTCCAGTAATAAATAAAGTGTGCCGAACAGGTGTTTTAGAATGCGAATTCAATTCAAGAATTTTACTGTCGATTATAAATCATGTGGGTGTGTGTGTTTATACAAGTGCTTATCATTTTTTTTTTCATTTTACTTTTAGATATTAACTTTGGTTTAACCAAAATCGACGTTTAACTTTTAGCCCAGCAAATAAAATCTGTTTGATTATCGATTACAGAAAAATATTATTTTAGATGTTGACATGTATTTCCGTTTTTCTTTTCACTTAGAAAAGAAGCGGTAAATTTAAATTGCTGTTTGTTTAAAAAGGGTTCCAATAAAAAGTTTAAGGTTTTTCTTTTGTATCGCCTAAAAACTTTGTCACAATTGATTCCTATTTTTAGTTTAAACTTAAATCTATTCTGTGTCATGAAATATATATAAGATGTAATATTTTTTTGTTAGTGGTAGTTTAATAATTTCAAGTTCAAACCAGAAATTGGCTTTTATTTCAAAAGACTTCGAATTATAAGAGATTAGATTAATTAAAAAATCCATCGTAAATTCAGATCACAGTAATTAAAATGTTGTTAATACCTATAGTGAATATTGCCTCATTTTGTGAAAAATAATCGTCATTTTATCATAATTTTCAACTTTAGAAGAAATATACAATGCAAAGAAAATGATCTACTTTCAATGATAACACTTTTGAGAGATTATATATTTTATAAAGCTCTATCAACTTAAAAATTATGGTTTATTTTTTGGAAAAGATATTTTTCGGCATATAAGTTGAATGTCTCAGTAATCGTGATGGTACCAATAATCATGAAACTTGGTTATAATTTAATTAACATTTAATGATAGAACCCATTTATTTTTAGTATTTTATAGTATCACATGGGATTTCAATTAATTCAAATTTGATAAAAAGGAAGAAAATTGGCGTCACGATTACTCGGACATTTACCTTCAATATCAGAAATTCAAATTTATCATTAATACTTGCGAGGGTTGCAAATGTGTTGGTGGCACCCCTTAAAATTAAAAACTCTTGTTTTAAATGTTTGGTAGTAGAAAAAAATGTTGAAATTGAATTTAAAAGAATTGTAAAAAAATACGATGATTCCTTTTTTGCAAATACAGGGTGTCTAGTGATTAAGCAATTTAAAATTCCCGGGTTTTTTGCGACCACAGATTTTTCTCCCGGCCAGTTTAAAGATTTCTTTTTGTAATTTTTCCTCAATCACAGAATGAAGTGATAAATATTAATTGAAACTACATTGCCGATCACAAGTATGACACCACCTGTTTATCGATTATTGCTCAAGTTCCTTCAATGTTAATTATATGAAAGTTAACAATTTTATATGAAATAGGTTAAAAGCTTTAGGAATTTTCTATAAAATTTATTCAAAATATATATTCATTTGATTTTTATTATTATTTTTCTAAATATGAGAAGTCTTCGAATTTTTACAGTTTTTTATAGTAACTTTGTAAAACGTTTATCAAGCTAAATGTCACAGTAATTGTGAAAGTCCCAATAATTGTGAAACTTGGTTATAATTTGAATACACCGTTACAAATATATTCTTAGCATTTTATAATAGAAAAAGAATTGAAATAAAAAGCAAGAAAATTGGCATCGTGATTACTTTTTGCGCGATTACAATTCCAAGAAAACATGAAAATTTACCCTTTTTTGCAGTATCTTTATAAATAATTGACGAAATGCCTTCATCCTGGCTTCTTTTATAGAGAATTTTGATTACTTTCAACCTACTTAAGAGAAACTTTTTAACTCTTATATGATTTTCCTCTCTCTGATTCTCGACTAAGCAATACACAAAAAGAAGATAAAGTAGAAAAAAGTATACTTTACGATAGAAGAAAAAAGTTACCGATTCTTATTAAAATTACGGGTTCTTCCCCATTTCCCGGACTGCTAGGCACCCTGAAATATATATTTTCTTCACTTAATACAAGAGAATTGAAAAAATGCAATTTGTCCTTTCTATGTTTATTAAAGCTTTTTAATAATTTTTGCCACTATTCTTAAATTGTTTAAGGAAAAGTAAAGGCTTTAAAATAGGAGGAAAAATGAATGGAACGACGATAGTCGGACCGTCGGAGGATCCTTGCATTCAGCATCGACCGTCGCAAAATGAAACAGGCTCTGAGCATCCTCAAAGTCCAAATAGTCCTTTGAGCATTCGGCACGGTGAGCCTTCACAACATTCGTAAAATTATTTTCAAATATAATTTTTAATAATTAAAATTAATTTCTTATTGAATTAATTTTTATTTAATCCAAATAGATATATTTCGACGCCTCCATTCAATAAGTGTCTATTTGCTCACAGTGCCGCGCCATGTTTGAGACTTGCGCTGCGCTGTGTATGAGCACTAGGGTAGTTCAAACATTTTTATTTTTATTTTCCAAATTTGTTCAAATCCAAAAAAATACATTTTTTTGAAAATAAATTAATATTTAGAGGTTCCGCAAACCACATGAAATTTAACACGTATTTCCCATAAAAAAAAGACGTTTTTGTAAATTTTGGACAGAATCGTCAATATTAAGCGTATTGAGTTGACCCTCAAAATTTCTCTTCATAATTAGTCATAGAATACAAATCAAAAATTACTTTTTTAAATGCATCCCTATAAACCTGTTATATATGGTCCCAAACATCCCCCGTAAGTGAGAAATTTGGGTTTGCGAGTTTTATCTGAAATGTCAAACTTTTTGTTAACTTTCTACTTAGAACGACGCAATAATTAATCAAAGTTAAGGAAAAAAATCTGAACAATTTATTATTGTCTGTACCTATTTTCTCTTGTAGTGATGCTAGCAAGTTGCGTTTTTTCTTAAATTTTCAACTTTTCTTTGATTTTTTAGTTAGGAAAAAATAGTAAATAAACATCAAAGAGATGTCTTTATTGTACTTAATCATCATATTGCGTCCTTCCTAATCTGTTTATATATATATATATTATCATTGATAACAACAGCATCTTTACAGGTTATTTACTGACCTACTCCGACCTACTCATCCGACTTACTCCTAATTATTCCATCCTTTGTTTTTATCTCTATTCTAAGGTAGCCTGCCTTTTGCTTTAAATTATTTTTTTTCAAATTAGAAAAACAGTAAAAATACTTCATTTAGAAAGTATTGTCATACAATTTAAAAAAATATTCTCTGTGTTGTTTGTGTATCCAGACGTTGGACGCCGACCCATCCGTTCATATCTCCTAACAGAATTATTCTTTCACCTTGATCGCAAATACTCACTGTATCATTTAAAGTGTCCCAGAAGGCGTCTTTGACTTCTCTCGGATCGCTATCAACTGGGGCGTAGCACGCTATGATAAATAATCTTCTGATTCCTACCTTCATTCTAGCCCACAGCAATCTGGGAGATACAAAATCATGATCTTTGAGATGCTGTCTTGCTTTTTCATTCATAATTAAACCGACCCCCAGACTACCATGTGATTCACTACCTACTCCTGATCATATTTCAAAACCGCCTTTCAAGAGAAAATTGCTGTAAGCAATAATAAATTGTTTGAACAATTTTTTCAAATATCTGATTATAGGTACAAAGTGATACTTTTGCTATATTACAAAAAAATTCAAAAACTCGCCAAAAACTCGTAAAACCCAATTTTTCACTTACGGGTTTTTTTGGGACCCTACAAAACCAGCTTTTGGGATGAAATTAAAAAAGTAATTTGTATTTTATGACTAATTGTGCAGAGAAATATTGAGAGATCACTCTAAGATTTTATATGTGGGCGTCCGCATGAAAAAGGCATTTATGGTCGGTATGGAGTTACGTATAGGGACATACAGTGGAATAAATTGCCGGCATTTCAGACCAAAAATGAAACCTATAAGTTGAAAAACGAGTCACAGGGGTATTTTTGAGAACTTCGAAAAACAGTTTTTCGAGAAAAACGTATCTAAACTTGGTGAGTGCCATAAGCACACATGTTATATTTTTTCTTCGATCATGAAATATATCTACTTCCGTTACTGTTTGGGTATGAGTATAGTCCCAATTAATTCACTATAGGTCCCAGTATCATCCTTTGACCTTGACTTAGAAAACCACGAATATCTCCTAAACGAGAACCGACCATAAGGGTCATTTTCATGCGGACGCCCACATATTGAATCCTAAAATGCTTACGAGAGTTCGATTTTTTTTAAATATTTACAAGTTGTTGTGAGTATAAGAAAACTAGTCAAAACAGGCGACACGAGCCTACAAAAAAGGATTTCGTAGCCTATTAAGATATTAATTAAGACATTCAATTAAATTGTTCAAATCTTTTCTTACTTCCTGTCCCCTCATTTCTCCTAATTCCCATCCATTCGCTGCCCCAACTACGCACTCACTCTCCCTATTTCCCCTCCCACACTTCTTTCACTTCCCCTGCCCTACCCCTAGGTCACGGGGTAAAGTTATCTAGGGTAGAGGTAAAGTTGGCTAAGGTACGGGGTAAAGTTGGCTAGAGTACGGGGTAAAGTCAGCTAGGGTACGGAGTAAAGTCGTATAGGGTACGGGGTATAATTGGTTAGGGTACAGGATAATTCGGTTAGGGACTCTTCTACTTGCCCTTCTGTGAAAAATGTACGACGGACGGACAGACAGACACCTGACCGAAGCTACAAGGGCGCCCCGCGGGGCTACGAAACCCTAAAAAATCAACACATTGTTATTCAACAATAGAACTAGAACTCAAACTTATGAATTATGCAATATTTTATTAATAAACATCCCTGATTTAAGCAACATTGCTTCTGCCTGATGAGAATAAAACTACACTATTTTCACTCAACTCGGTATTTGTTGAGTGTCTTTATTCTCTCGTTTTTCATGCCATCACATGCAAACATACATGTTCTATTGAAATAGAGGGTGGGGGTGACGGCAACAATATTATGCCATTAGAGTAATTAAATTCTAGTCGCTCCGGCACGTTTCACGGAATGCATTGCGGGGGTTAAACGAGGAAAAAAAAATTATGCATCGAATTGCCCGGCGAACATCCACCACGGGTGAATCGGGGCTCGACGAAGTAAGGGCGTCAAATTTCATTAGCATATCAATGCTGGTGGATGGTGCGGGCTTCCGGGCGCCACCTGCGCCCAGTATTATAGGATCATTGGAGGATAGAGCGCAGGGTTGAGAAGGGCGGGTAAATTGCGATGAGAAATGGTCAAAGGGTCTGCATTTTCTATCTCGCCCTCGATCCGGTTTACTCAGTGCGGTTAATCGTTATCGTATTAGCGATACTCTCGTTTATTTCGATATCAAACTGGCATACATATACAACGCTCTTCACTTTCAGAAAAAATATTCCTGTATCCCTCTTTTACATATTTTTTTCCAATTTACAAAGGTTGGAACATTGAAATATATCTTCAACGTTATACCGCTATGTAAGTACATCTGAATTAGACAAACTTGCCAAAACTTTTTTTTAAACCTCATAAGTTGCTATTGATTGATCATGAAAGGTCATCCTAGGTTCGTTAATAGGTCAATCGATGCATCTCGAAGGCGTGAACAATTAGGTCGAATGCAGTAAGGGAGAGGGTTTAGTTGTGAGACAGTCGATTTTTTCTGTCATGCAATATCAATATGGACGACCTGACTACTGTCAAACTTCTCTTTTGGCATGAGCCAATTTTTGTGCTAACACTGAAGTGAATAGACGCATTATTGTATCAGCTGCAAACATCGTGTGTGAAAATCGAATTAAAAAACTTGGAGATGACGATTATGAAGAATGAAAAGCGCCATTTTTAAAAATAATTATTGCCTACTGAACAAATAAACCCTCGCCCTCACTGTTATATTCCCAATATCAAAAAATTTCCTCTTATAAATAAGGTAAATAATTTTGTTTAACAATTAAAGACGGTATTCTTACGTCATGGAAGGTCATGAAAGGTAGTTCAATAGGTCAATCGATGCGTTTTGAAAACGCGAACAAATATATCATATACAGTCCTGTTGTATTCCCAATATTGAACAAGTTTTCCTCATATAAAGAAGATAAACAGTGTATTTTGAAAAATTATAAATAGGTATTGCTAGATCATAAGAGGACATGGAAGTCACTCAGTGGGCACGAAATTTGAGAACGTAATTGGAACGTCCTGAAAACGTTTCTTGGATGTACAAATCAAAAGACTTTATTTGAACGTTTCAAAAACTGTCCTATGTCAGACCAAATAATGATCTGAAAACGTTTCATGTTCCAAATACGTCCTTAAAACGTCTCTGGGACATTGTATGTTTAAGGAACGTTATTTGGACTGACTTAGGACGTTTTTGAGCCGTTCTAATAACGCTCTCTAACGTTTGTGCCCACTGGGCATGGACATGAAAGTTTAAAAAATGGTTTATTCTATTTATATGAGAAAAACCGTTTTGATATTCGAAACACAACAATACCTTATTTGATATATGTATTTGTTTGCGTCTTCGAATCGCGTCAAATGACCTAACGATGATCGTTCCATGATCTCTTATGATCTAGAAATACGAACTCATAAATTTTTTTAATATATTGTTTATTTTGTTTATATGAGCATTGTTTTCAAATATTGGGAACACAAGAGCACTGCGTAAGATGTATTTTTTCGTGTATTTGAAACTTATCGATTGACCTATTAAAGAACCTTTCATGACCTTCGATGACCTAGCGATACAGCTTATTGAAATTATCAAACATAATTATTTACATATTTGAATAAATTTCCTTAGGTCTTATGGTCAATTTGTTAATAAAACATCCAATCAGTTGACATTTTGTTTTATTAGAATAATTATATCATGCTACGTACGTTTCGACACTACTGTGTGTCTTTTTCAAGCAACCTAAATTAAAATTATATATATATATATATATATATATATATATATATATATATATAATTGTAAAAATCTATAGACAAAACAAAATTTAAAAAATATTCATAAACAAAGGTTTTTAAACAATTAACTGTAATATTACGGAGTAAAACATGTAAAAAAGAGTTATTTTCTCGGAGTCAATACTAATTTCAGTGTCAATTTAAGTGTCAATTTCAATGTCAAAAACTTATAAAAAAACATGAAGACAACTTTTTAGAAGCCCCAAAATTTAAGGGGACTTCAATCCAAATCACTACATTTTTAACAGTATTTTAGTTTCTTAATAAAAGTCTACTATAATAACAGTATAGGACGTAGGAACAACAAGGAATAACAAGCAATTTAATCAACTGATTGGATGTTTTATTAACAAATTGACCGTAAGACCTAAGGAAATTTATTCAAATATATTAATATTGACGGTCTAATGAAAGGATTAGATTTGTTTTCACAAATCTGTTATTGAATAATTATTTACTTTGTTTATACGAGGAAAACTGTTTTGATATTGGGAATATAGCAGTATACTGAATTGTATATTTGCAATTGATTGACGTTTTGATGATCTTTCTGATTTTCAAAAATAAGATTTTGGGCATAAGATAGGAACATTAACTTAATGAACTTATTGTTATTTTTTTTTTTTTTACTGAAAATAAACCTCCTTCTATGAGGATGCAAATTTATTTGATGCCTGCGAAGAAGCAATAAAGTCTCATAAAGTAAGCACAAACGAATACATCCATAATAATTCGGAGCTGTATTTATGTTTGGAGCCTTAATATTAAAACATTGAATTTTTAAGAATTTCAGATTGAACTTTTTTATATTCTGCAAATTGTGTCAAATTGGAAACCTTAATAGTGTTTAGTAATCAAGAATTTGAAATTTGAAGCGTTTCACGTAGATAAACTTTGAATCGAAAGTGTTGAATAAATTTAGATCAGAACATTCAAGATATTATTTGTTTCTAAATTTCAAATTTAAAAATGTTCAGGATTAGAAATGAAAGCCCTTCAATACTCAAATCACTGTTATTTCCGAATGATCAAAATCGAATAATTTCAAACTAATATTTTCAACGATGTATGTTTTCAAATTGGCAGCTCTAGAAATATTAATGTTGAATTTAAACTTAAAAAAATGTACAATTTTCAGTTGGATTCCTCTTTGCCTAAATAATTATAGCGTAAAGTGACTAAAAATGTTATAATTTTAAGTTGATACGATTTAAATTGTGTGTACAATTTTAAATTTATACGTTAAAAACCATTTGGTTTGCAAGTTAAATTATTCATAATGAGAAAATTAGAAAAAAATTTATAGGTTTAAAATTAAATGATTTTAGGTTGAAAAATTATAAATTGAGATAATTTCAAATTTCAAACGCCCAATCATCTGCAAATTGAAATTATAAATGTTAATAGTTAAAAAAATGCATTGCAGAATAGCTCAAAATAAGTTGTTTTTTTATAGAAAATTAATCTCCTTGGTTAAGAATTCGTCTTTTTGGTTTTAAAATTCATCTCTTTTGGTAGAAATTTAATATTTCATGGTTGAAATATCTACTGTTACATTTTTCATTGGGAATTCATCTCTGTAGGTTGAAAATTCAGCTATTTGGTTGAAAATTGAACTATTTTGTTGAATTTTTTTAATATCAACTATTACATTTTTTGTTAGATATTTACCCTTTTGTTGAAAATTCAACTTTTATGGTTGAAAATGCAACTATTTTTGGTTAAGTTTAATTTTTTCTGATTAAAAATTCGATTATTGATTGAAAATTCATCCTTGTAGGTAGAAAATTCAAGTATTTTGTTAAAAATTCAACTATGTTGTTTAAATTTTAATTATTTTGTTGAAAATTCAAGTGTTTTGTTGGAAAGTTATTTTTTTTGTCGAAAATTTACATTTTTTGTTGAAAATTCATCTTTCTTCTGGAAAAATTCAATGTTTGGCTGAAAATGCAACTGTTTTTGGTTGAAACTTAATCTTTTTTCCTTGAAATTTCGACCATTTGGTTGAAAATTCATCATTGTCGAGTGAAAATTCAATTTTGTAGGATGAAAGATCAACATTGTCGTTAAAAATTTAATTATTTTGTTGAAATTTTAATTATTTGGTTGAAAATGTAACTATTTTGTTAAAAAGTCATCTTGTTTGGTCGAAAATTCAACTGTTTTCTTCCAAATTCGTTCTGCTGGATTGGAAATTCCTATTTTATGGTAAAAAAGTCATTTTTTGTTGTTAAAATAAACATGTAAATAAATGTTTAAATTTCAAATTTTAATGTAAGATTGCTTGATCAGGAAAATTAAAAAATTGATCAGGGAAAATTTAGGAAAAAGTCAGGAAATCTTAAAAATGAACCTTTTCGGCCACCCTGGGTATACCCTCATTACGTATACATTTTATTAGGTGTACAAATAAGTTATACCCATTTAAAAAAAATTTGTTTTTATTAATAAAATTCTAACAAAATGCAAGTATTAATTAATATAGTAGCCATTGGCTTCTACTACTCTTCGCCAACGCTCAGGCAATTAATGGATTTCATGGTGAGAGAAGGCTTGATCTTTTGACGCTATAAAGTCATTCACCATTTTTCGCACTTCAGCTTCAATTTGAATTTGGTTTTCAGCTAAGCTGTTTTATAACTAGGGAAAAAGGTGGTAATCGGGTGTGGCAGAATTTCCCATTGTAATTCTTATATGGTTTGGCGGACCACGGAACTTCTATGTGGCCTAGCGTTGTCGTGCTGTAATCTTCGTCCATGCCCAAAATATGATCTCTTCTCTTATTTTTTCGCCAAACAGTTCAGTTGAAAAGAGTAACATTGCAATGGGAAATTCTGCCACATCCGGCTTACTCTCCAGACATTGCCCCGTCCGATTACCACCCTTTTCGCTCATTACAAAACAGCTTAGCTGAACACCAAATTCAAATTGAAGCTGAAGTGCAAAAAATAGTGAATGACTTTATAGCGTCAAAAGATCAAGCCTTCTTTCGCCATTGAATCCATTAATTTCCTGAGCGTTGGCGAAGAGCAGTAGAAGCCAATGGCCACTATATTAATTAATACTTGCATTTTGTTGGATTTTTATAAATAATGAAAAAAGTTGCTTAAAACGGGTAGAACTTATTTGTACACCTAATATTAATCAAGAATAGTTCTTGCTATTATGATGAATGAATTGCTTTGACTATTTCTGAGAGTAGCATCTTGATACTTATTCTTAAGGAAAGTGAATAAAGGGCTAAAAGGTGTAGTTTAAATGGAGTTCGAATTGGGTTTTGATTATATAAAGATAGAGAGTGGAGTGAACTGGTGAAGACTTCGAGTCGACCCCTTTAGAGGTGGGTGGCAGCAATAAATACAATTCCATCAAATCAGTGCTGTAATGAAAAGCGTGACTAATAAAATAAGTGGCAGGTCCCAAAGTGATTCGCCAACGAACCCCTAGTAGGAAATCGCATTTCGCCAACTCCCAGATGTTTGCAGGGCGTGCAGAATCGCTCACGATCTCCCCCTCTTGATCCGCGTCTACGGGATGCCCCTTGCTCTCTTTCCCTTTCTCCCTTTCTCTCCTTATTTTCTCTCACTCTCTCACATTATTTATATATACATATATTTCCATTCTTCCTTCCTACCGACTTTGTCCTGATCCCTTTTCGTGAACAAATACATATTTATGGTTCGGGCCGCGATACTCGCGTAATTCCGTATCGCTTTCTACTTCCTGAGCTTTTTCCAAACTCATTTCCCCATGTAAATATTGTTTGCATTTGGAATACCTTCTTGAGCCGATGGAATGAAAAACGGAATGTCTTGCTCGCTCGAGATTGATCCTACACGTCCTGAGTGACAGATACTTCGTACTTTCGCAGAGAAATTTTTCTTTTCAATTTTTTTTCTCTAAATCTGGTGTCACTCTTTTGAAGAATTGGAAAACTGGTACGGTAGACGGGGAATTTTTTGAGAAGGAAATTACTTCATTTTGGAATTGAAGCAGGGAAAGCTAAACGGTGCTAAGTCGACTTCCTGTTGAAATTGAGTTTTCTTCAAAAATAATACTTTCTCGCTTTTTTACACCCGTTTCAGTGAAAACATTAAGGTTTTGCAATTTTTTGCTGTAGATCGAATCCATTTCAAATCAAACAGGCAGTGCAAAAAGTCAGAGAACCAGCTGCCCATGAAATATGTTTTGTTTTGCAAAGGACACTTTTGTTATTGAAATAATAACAAATTACTATTTCTGACTCTTAAATTTACCATTGTTTACAGAAAGGATAAGAGAAATTCATATATCTTTGCAGATTCTTTGTAATTTATTTTCAGGGACTAACAGGCATTCAAAGTTGAGTATTCTAAAATGATCGTAAGATAATGGTACTTTTAAACCTTCCACTTGTCATGAAGTAATTGCTAATAGACTGAAAATTTCAAAACTCTGTATCAGTATACTGCCGTCTTGATGAAGAAACTGTACAACTGCATTGTTATCAAAAATGAGTTTTTTCTATGGTTGGAAAACCGTAATTGAAACCGTAAAAAACCGGTTTGAAAACCGTAATGGAAAGACGAATTTAAGTAAGCTAATCATTATTAAAAATTGTAATTAAATCTCGAGATAATTAGGTCTCAATTAGCATATCTACATCGATTTTTGAGAACTCCTGATGAAGAAACAATACATCTGCAGAAATTGTAGCATATCTACACGAATTCCAGGATTTGGGATAGGGCTGAGCCCTCAGATCCTGATGAAAAAAACACATCTGCGCAGATGTGTTTTGCTCATAAGGATCCTCGGTCTTTCTGCAGTCCGATTTCCTGAAATCGAATAGCACAAGTACATGTTAATTTTCTTCACCCCGATTTCAAGGGTAACTTTGAGCCACTGATCCTTCTTTTCAATAGCACATCTGCATTTTTTATTTGTCAAGCAAAAATAATTCCAGTTGATTAACAATATAATTATTATCAATTATCTGAAATAATTATAGACCAATTAATTTTAATTTAATAATAAATTAATATTTACATCATAATTTTAATTTTTTTAATCAATTTGTGGAAAATTTGTAGTTGTTAAGTTTCTCCAGCAGGAAACTCGGAGGTTCTTGAAGGCTGATCCTGTATTCGGCAACACATCTGCGCAGATGTGTTTATTAGTAAGGATTCTCGGCGAGTTTGTGCATTATTATCTAGCATATCTACAATTTTCCATATAAATAATTGGAATTCGCTATTTTTTTGGCTTTAATGAATAGAGCATGTCCGATTTACCCAAGAACAGTACTTTGATTTTCAAAAACTCTCATAAGTTAAAAGGTAGGGTAAGGAGGGGCAGCGCCGACCAGTTAACAGTCAATGATTTTTTTAAAGTTAATAAGATGTGGCATTGATCCATTTTTTTTTCATTTCGAGTCCTACATTATTGTACATCATATTTCTATAAGTAACAATTACATGAATAAAACAATGATTTAATAATTTAATTATTTCTGACAGGCCGTATTTCGTCGGCTTTGCCCCACACCGGAGGGCAAAGCCGACCGCAGCTTTTTATGAAAATCAAAACATCTGAAGAGGGGAAAACATGATGTTTCGCGTCTGTGGTATTTTATGTATTGGAAAAATTACCTTTAAACATATTCAGCAAGAAGAATAAGTTATTTTTAATAAAAATAGTGATAGCTGTGATATAACCTCTTATTCGTTGACATTCAACTAGAGACGGAGTACGCGCAAAGGTTTCTACCGTACCAATACAAAACACCCGCTCTACCGACCGGATTGAAAATAATAATATATAATAGTTTCTTGCATGTAGCCCAGAAGATAAGTGGCTGTTCTACATTACCGATGACTTATCGACAAAACTTATGATACGTTTATAACCTAAGCACGTGTAAACTATTATTTTGGTCGGGCTTGCCCCACTGGTGAGGCCTCAATTATTTACGATATTAAATACACTTTGGACTTGTATTACGTTCAATTATTATAATGACATAATGTGATATTGTTTTATCTGTCAAAATATCAAATTTTCATACTGTAAGTATTGCCATTAATGTCGAAAACTTTACATTTCTGCCAGCGAATCTTCCATTCTTGCGTTGTCAAAACTGTTTTCTGCATAATTTTTCTTTTACAACGTCAATTTTCAAGATTTCAGTAAGTAACGCTATCTCTATAATAAAATAGATTTATTTGATGCAAAGTAGAATTAAAATTGTTAAATAATAGCGATGTTATAAGCAAAGTTGCGTTTGCCCCACCGGTCGGCGCTGCCCCTCCTTACCCTACAGATGCAAACGCGTTTTATTGAATATCTCGGTTCGTTTCAAATTCAGTTGTACAGTTTCTTCATCAGGACGGCAGTATAGGGAATTTGAGGTATTTTTTATCATATAAACAGAATAAATCAATTTTATTGAGACTTCATAAATCGATACTAGTAGATCATAAAAGGTTCCATAATAGGTCGATCGATGTGTTTCGAAGACGCGAACAAATACATCTGATACAGTATTGTTGTATTTTGAATATCAAACAAGTTTTTCTCATACAAACAACGTAAAATATTTGTTTTTTGAATTTCTAAACGCAACAACAAATCAGTTCTATATAAGAATCTTCAACGTCCGAAAAACCAAAATAGGAGAAAATGAACAACAAAATGTTGTATCAACTCTGTCGGAAAAGTTTATTAGAATATTTAAATCCCAACGTTTCGGAAATACATCATTTCCATCATTAGGAGAACCATATTTACAAAAAGTAATCTAAAAGAGTGCAATAATAACAATCTTACTAAATTATTAAGATGAATCATTTTTAAAAGGAGTAAAAAACCACTTACGGATTAGTAACGAAAGACCGAGTCTAATCCGAGTTAGTAATTCGTAACTGGATTTTTACTCCTTTTAAAAATTGTCCATCTCAATAATTTAGTAAGATTGTTATTATTACACTTTTTTACATTACTTTTTGTAAATATGGTTCCCCTGATGATGGAAATGGTCTATTTCCGAAACGTTGGGATTTAAATATTCTAATAAATCAGTTCTAGTTGGCCGATCTAGCCAAAATTTAGATCTGAACATCAATTAAAGCTACAATTTGTCTTATGACCATTGCTGGTTTACTTTTCGGGATATGGTAACAGTTTTTTCTGTTACGTACACCGAAGGAAATATACCCTTATACCGTTTCGATGGAGAAAATGAAGTACTTATTGAGTATTTGAATTTTTAAGATTTTTTTTTTTAAACATACCAATTTTTTTTTAATCGTTATAAGATTTGATCTAAGAAGATATTTGAGTTTTCTTTCTTGACGCTGATGATGTCTATTGTTATCTTTCCAAATGTCGGCGGTTTTTTTTGAAAATATTAAAAGTCGTTTTCCTTAAAAACCTCACAAAAAACCCATTATGATCTTTTTTTTTGCTGAAATTTTTTTCTAACTTACTACTCATACGGCCAAAAAATCATCAACGTTTCATGCCGACCAAACCATATTTGTTTGTTATCAAGAGATTTTTTGTTCAAAAAATTTAATTTTTTTAATTTTCTTACAAAAAGCGAAAGATTTGACAAAATGATAAGAAAAAACTTTGTTACATTCAGAATGTTCTACAAAAAATACCATCGTAGTATCGTTCGTGAGAAAAATTGAAAAATTCGATTTTTTGAACAAAAATGCTCGTGGCGACAGAAATGATTTGGCCTGCATAAAACTTACGAATGTCCTCTTTATAGAAGCTCGATTTTGGAAAAAAATATTGAATAAAATAAAAAAAGTGGGGTTTTCTATTAAACATGACCTATTCTTCTCAGCCAGGTTTTGAAAACATAAAAAGTTGATTTCATGAAAAAACCCAGATTTTCATTCAAAACAATATTTTTTGAAATTCATGCTTATATAAAAAATACATTCTCTGTAAGTTCTATGCAGGCCAAATCATTTTTATGGAACAAATATAGCTTGACCCGCATGCATCTTATGGGATTTCTTGGTCATAAGAGTACGAAGTTACCAAAAAAATTTTAGCAAAAAAAAATGTTAGGTTTTTGAGAAAATCGACTCCATGACATTTTTTTATCAAAACTTTAAAATACTTGTCCACATATTTCCTTTATAAAATAACATATTTCGTGGGCGGCTGTTTCTGTGGCTTGAAGTTGCACCGTCTGCCTAATTTGAAATGAATTCGATCCCATAAATTTATTATTTAAATTCATTCAAATATTTTAAAATGTCAAAGAATTCAAACTAAATTAATGAGATATACTGAAATATTGCATTTTTTTAACAATTCGACATTTACTATATCATTTTAACAAGTATTAACGAATTGCACATATTATTATCATTATTGAAAAATATTGTAATAGTTCTGAAAATATAACTTTTTTCTGTTACATAGTAATATTTGTTTATGAAATCATAAAAATATGTATTTCATATGATTTTCTTAACGATTTATATAACCCGTGTGGAAAAATTTCGTAGCGCTGTACTGTTTCTGTCTAGTCCGCTGACTGTCCAGTGATTAGACTGGGTTGTAACGCTCGGATCGACTAGTCTCTAGAGAGATCGTCTATTTTGATAAAAAATAATTAATAATCGAATATTATAATTATTTTTTATTACATAAAAGTCTAATATACAGATTTTGCAGTTATTTAAAAATATAAAAAAAAGTTTTTGTACAAAAAAAAATGAAAAAATGAGTTTCTGCAAATCTTACACATAAGCCGGGTGTCGAACTTTTGATGTAGCTTCATGTTATGTTGCTGTAACTTTGTCCCGTCGCCTTACCACAATCAGCCATCTCAAAGTTGATTTTTTTTCATTTTTGTCGGATATGAATTTCAATTCATTACATCGTAATATTTATTTTAATAAAACATAAACCATTTTTAAACATTAAAAGTGTTTAATGTGTGAATAAATCATTGAAAATAATAAAGTTTGTATGATTATACTTGCGATTGGGCTACGAAATAATTATTGTTCATTAGTTTTAATAATTAATACGTTAGGCTCAATTATCATTCAATTTATCAATAAATGATTAAAATCAATTAAATAAATCATTTATTTGAAAATTGGATTTTCTGGAATATTATCAATATAATACATAGAATTATACATATCATAATTATTATAAATTTAATATAAATCAATTATAACTTTACTATATAATTCAACTGAATGAAAATATTTTTAAACATTCTTTAAAAATTCGTTGTTAAGAATACAGTTCGTATATTAAGATTTCAATCACCTTCCATAATTATTGTTTATTATCTTAAATATGTCTAGAAACTATCTAAAATCTGGACAGTCTTCATATCTTCAAATTCGTAACGAACTCCTAGATAGCGCCAAGACTGGTACTAGACAGCAGAAAGTTTTGAATCAAACACGTAGCAAAGCTAGACAGCGCCAGTGTAGCGCCAGGATAGTATTGCGTTAATAGACAGGCTTGAGAAAAACTGTACTGGCTTTAGCATGATTCAAGACTGCCACGAAATTTTTCCACACGGGAGTATCTTATTTATGATACCAGGGAAAGCTAGAGGATGCTTATAAGTCTATCGATATTTCCATTCAATTATTATTATATTCCCATGTAGCGCTACATATTTTTTCACAGAATGTTAATTAAATTGATCCATCCATCTATACACAAAAAATAATTTAGTCAATCTGTTGTAAATTCTTCCTCTAGAAAGGTTTTTTATCTCTCCTGTAAAATTAGGTTGATTGGACGTAGCACCGTTTAGCATTTCCCGTTTCAATTCTTTACAATTTTTTCTGTTTTAATTTGTGTTAAACATTTTTTAATTCAATATTATTTAGATTAAATTCCATTTGAAAATTTAGATGAATCTATTTGAGAACTATACGCGTAAAATTCACGATTTACGGGAAACAAATTTCTGTTCGGCTACTTTCTATGCAAGTTTTTTTATTATGTACACAAAGTTGTTTAAGATCATTTACAAAACAATTAATTTATTTGTCCCAAGAAACTTAATTTTCAACTTACAATTCTTTTTAAAAAAATATAAATTTTTTTCATAGAAAAGAATGTTTGCAAACTGCAAATAGAAGTAGAAAGATTATCATAAACAAAATAAAATCTCTCTCATAATAACCTGGGATTAAACATTAATTTTCATTTGAAGAAAAAGCATGACATTATTTTTTATTACCAGTAAAATGTTTGTTACGAATACAAAGTTTTTTAGAGCCAGTTTTAGGAGGTTTAGAGTGTTAGGGTTAGTGTACTAAAATATCTACAATAAAAAAGGTGTAAATTGAACATTATTACCAGCGAGGAAAATTGACTTTTTATCTGAAAATAATATATATTCTTACATTTACTACATATTTTCTTAAATCATCTTGAGAGTCATTTGTGTAAACTTCCTTGTCTGGAATGGATAAAAATAATGCATCGATTCAATGTTGATTTTTTCTGCTATTTTTATTCTCAGGAGAGAAAACATAATGCAACATATATGATATCAGCAGGCTTAATCATAATTGAAAATACTGAAAATAATATTCAAGATCGTAACATGCATGGTCATATTGCGCACGAGATCTATACAGATATTATCATTCCATTTCTTCTTTCAATATTTAGTACCACACATTCTTTATAACAAAAGTGTATAAAGCATTTGTATATACCCTTGCAAAGACACTTTCTTTGCAAAGAAAGAAGAAAAATTTAATAATCGTAATTGAATTCATTCAAATTCATATTTGCATTGAAAGAGAGTTAAAGTGCAACTCATTTATTCATATGTCAATCATGTCGTTTAACTGGAGGACGCAGGACATTTTTGTAAGAAAAATATGTGAAATGAAAAATAACAACATAAACGAAAAGCAATATTTGTTTAGACTCTATAAATAACTATTTGAAATCTTCCTTTGACACTTTAATCCTACCTTGTTCTTTATTATAAAGAATTATTATTGCAGACCCGCGTGGAAATGGTCACCATGGGACAAAACACAAGTACCATGGCTCAAGTCTTGAATAAGTTTTTGCCCATAGTTCGCCCATAGTATGACTGAAGTATGACTTGTGTCCGAATCCCATGGTTCCACCATGAAAAATTACGAAATGCATTGGAAAACTGTTTTAAGACAATTTCATGACAAATTGTGTTAATTCATATGGCTGTAAGTTGGTCCGACTTCAGGCCAACTATTTTACTCTGGATGCGAATTTGCATGAGTCCGGTCTGGACCCGAACCTTTAAAATTCTTAAGGGTCCAGGTCCAAACGCAGACCCTTTAATTTCTGAAGTGTCTGGGTCCGGACCTTCAAGTTCTTAAGGGTTCGGGTCCGATCCCGGACCCTTTAAATTCTTATGGGTCCAGGTCAGGACCGGACCCTTGAGAAATCCTTTGATAACGGGTACAACCAAAAAGGTTCCTTGAATTATATTTGAGAAATTGACAGAGACGATTTGAGAGAGAGAGAGAGAGAGTTTAGTTTGAGGCATTGAAATTATGGAGTTAATTTGAGATTGCGCAAAAGATTTCGCCGGGAACTAAGGATGCGCAGAAAAGTGACACTTCGCATTATTCTGCGCAGTAAAGTTACGGGGTATTTGTAGTTGCGCATCAGAGTTCAATGTCACATATAGATGCACAGTAAAGTTACACGGCATTTACAACTACGCAGTGCAGTTACATGGTACTTTCAGATGTGCAGTATATTTCACGACACTTGTGGATGCGCAGTACAGTCACATGGCAGTTAAGACTGGGCAGTAAGGTCAGAGGATACTTACAGATGCGCAGCACAGCTACATAACACTGGAATATGATCAGTAGCACTCTATGGCACTCACAGATGCACAGTAGAGTTTGACGACACCAATGGCTGTGCAGTAATGTTAGGGGGTACTTATAAATGCGCATTAAGTAACATTACGCTTACACCTACGCAGTAGAATTCTATGACACTTGCGAGCTCGCAGTACACTTACAATGCATTTATGACTGCGCAGTGAGGTTAGGGGGGGTACTTATAGATGCGCATTCATGGAATTCATAGATTTCACTGAATTATCGGGATTCACAGCATTAATAGAATTAGCGGAATTCACGGCATTCATAGAATTTTCGGAATTCATGGAATCAATGGAATTCATGAAATTATTGGAATTCACGGAATTCTTGAAATTCAAGGAATTTACGAAATTCTCGGAATTCATGGAATTCGCGAAAATCATTGAACTCACGAAATTCACAGAATTTACTTTATTAATGGAATTCACGAAGTTCACTGAATTCATGAGATTCACTGAATTCATGAATTTCGTATATATATATATATATATATATATATATATATATATATATATACCATTAAACCATTTCCCTTTCAGGGTAGTCGTGACACTACCCGATTCGGGTAGTGTTTCTAGGTTTTTCTTGTAGTTATAAATAACTACAAGTGTGGGCTCACCACACCCACGATGTGCCAACAGCACTCATGTCAGTATTCTTGAATGGTCATCCATCCAAGTACTAACCGCGTCCAATGCTGCTTAACTTCAGTGATCTGACGAGAACTGGGTTTTTCAGCGTGGTATGGCCGTTGGCCATAAATAAATTCGTAAATTCGACAAATTCCGAGAATTCCGTAAATTCCGTGAACTCCTTGAATTTCATGAATTCCGTGAATTCTTCCAATAAAATTAATTGCGCGAATTCCGTGAGTTCCATGAATTGTGTCAACTCCGTGAATTCTATGAATGCTATGAATTCCGTTGATTTAGTGAATTCCATGAATTCCATAAATGCGCATCTGTAAGTACCCCCTAACACTACTGCACAGCTATACATGCCTTGCAACTGCTGTGCGATCCGTTAATGTCGTAGAACTCTACTGCGCAGATGTCAGTGCTTTGCAACTGTACTGCGCATCTATAAGTAACCCTAAACTTAGCACAACCATAACTGCCGTGTAATTGTACTGTGCATCTGTAAGTTTCATAGAACTCTACGGCGCAGATGTAACTACTATGCAACTCTACTGGGCATCTAAAAGCAACCTCCTGCATTACATCGCAGTCAAAAGTGCCGTGTACTATATTGCGCATTTGTAAGTGCCATGTAACTTCACTGCGCAGCTGTAAATGCCGTGAAACTGTACTGCGCAGCCATTTGTGCCATTGAACTCTGATGCGCAGCTACAAATGCTCCGTAACTTCACTGAGCAGAGTAATGCGGAACATGATCGAAAAACATGATCGACAAACGAAATTGGTCGATATTTATCATTTTGGTATCTCGACCGACCTTCGACAAAGTTGGCCTGACAGTGGGCTGATAAAAATTCGCATCCAGAGTAAAATACATGGCCTGAAGTCGGACCAACTTACAGCCATATAATTGACCAAATTCGTCATAAAATTGGCTCAAAACATTTTTTCAATGTATTTCGTAATTTTCCATGGTGGAACAATGGGAGTCAGGCACAAGCCATACTTCAGCCATACTATGGGCGAACTATGGGCAAAAACTTATTAATGACTTGAGCCATGGTACTTGTGTTTTGTCCCATAGTGACCATTTTCACTCGGGGAATTTATATTCGTTTTTTAATTAGGAAAAATTGATTACACAACTTTTGACGATGCATATTGAATAATGTTTAATAGTGTGATGTAAACTTATTTTACAGATTCTGGAGAAAGTAGTGTAATTTCTCCAGGTCTTCCAGAGAGGTATAGTCCCTTGGGAGCCACAGGATCAGTTTCAAGTCATGATCCTTATGCATCTAGATCTGTACAAGAATGTCCTGTTCCTTTATGTCGAGGGATGCCAAGCAATTTCCCAGTCGCTACATCCCCGTATCTTACGGCTCTCGAAAATGGACATCCTCATCTTCTTGGTCAAGTTCAGCAACATCAACAGCAACAACAACAACAGATCCAGCAACAACAGCTTTCACAACATGGTAGCAAGTCTCCCAGGAGTCTTGGATTAATTTGTGTCGTTTGTGGTGATACCAGTTCTGGAAAACACTATGGGATTCTTGCCTGTAATGGATGCAGTGGTTTCTTCAAAAGGAGCGTTCGCAGAAAATTAATTTATAGGTGAGTCCAGATTTAGTTGGAATTGTTATTAATTATGACATCGATTATTCATTGAAGTCAGAAAGATATTTAGGTCGAATTTAGTTTATGATTCTGCATCGCTACTTTTTGCAACATGAACCCTTTCAAAATTTCATATTTCTAAAAATATTATTCCAGTTTAGTAATTTCAATTTGTTATCTCCAGACTGATTCTTTTTTTTAGTGATAAAAAAAATAAATTAATGCTATATTCTGAAAATCTGAATGATTGTCCGCTTGGACACATGAAATTGTTTAAGGCGTCTCGTTCGATCACCGAATATAAACAGCGCTTGGCTCGGTTATACTCGGATGGGAGTCGTCATACTAAATGGGGGTATTATTAGCCGTGTTCAAGTTGCATTCATTCTGGCATTATTAATACTTATATGATAGAGCGTGCTTTCTTGCTCTTTTACCTGAAAGGTCGTTATCAAACAAGTATTTTTTTACATCAAATATATTTTTCACTCTTTCGAGAGGATTTAATTTTTTCCAATTTTCTGTTTTGACGGAAAAAGATTGAAAAGTAAAAAAAATAAATATTACATTGCTGACTGAAACTCATTATTGAGCACTTTGCTTCCTCACAGAGTTTACAATCAGAAAATGTAAAAAAGTGACTGTTTCAATATTCGTTTAGGGCACTTATCTTACCTGGCTTATTTCAAAATGGTATAAAATGTCATTGGATATTTTGAATTCAAGTTTTTTACATTTTTTTTATATTTTATTTTTTTAATATTGACAAGATTTACACAATTAGGACACAATGGGTCCAATTCATATTTATGGCAATTTCAATATCTTTATTATTTTCCAAGATTTTTCTATGTTTTTGTGTTACAGATAATTTTGTAATAATTATTTATTTAAAAAAATTATTGAGTCACGGGGGTTCGAAAGGAGATTTTGGATAATAAAACGAGCCTTAGAGGATGGAAAAGGGAATTTTTGATTGTAAGAGGAGTCTGAAAGGATGGAAAAAGAGATTTTTCATTGTAAAAGTAATCTGAGGGGGTGGAAAAAAGGGATTTTGGATTAAAAAAGGAATCTGAGGATATGGAAAAGGAGAGTAGCAGGGACATATTTCAAAAATCCAAGTAGTTAGGCCTACTATCTATTTTTTCAGTGTGTAAACTCATTTATCGACATACAACCATTTATTTAAAGTTTTGAAAGTCAATAGAAAGAGTATTTTATTAGTGTTGGAATTTTCAAAAGAATAAGAATGCAAATGCGTGTGGTTTTAATGTGTAGCAAATACACTAAAAAATTAACAAATATTTTTGTATGAATCAAAAAATATGGTATAATATTCTAATTTTGTTAATCTTATTAGGAAATCTATTAAAAATATCTGAACTACTTTCGTTTATTGTACTGATTATTCTTACCTAGTTATTGTAACAAAAATGAAATATCTACTATCTATAAATAAAGATAAATATTTACAACCAATTTTTGTTTGGGTCTATCCATTGCTCTAAAATCCTACCTCTCAATTCGAAAAAAAGTCGTTCTAATCGTTTTTTAATTGTACGGACCAGGCTCATTGAATATTTGCCCCCTGCTGAACATTTGGATCAACTTCTCATCTATTATGATAGGAAATCCTCGAAAGTATAGAAAAAGTAGTAAAACATTGTTGATCACGTGGTGCGGGATGATCCCTCGATGCCATTGGATGCCATGTGTTCTGAGTCGAGTAGGCTCATCCTAATACAGGCAACAATGCAAATGCAAGGATCGCATAATACCAGCGACACTGAACCCAATTGTACCCGTGTGCAAAGTCGTATGAAAAGTACACACATGGTGCGTGATACGTATAAAGTGGTATAAAGTTCATGAGGATACATTCGTGCAACATAGGCCACCGGCTGGGGCACCACGAACCGCATGGAGAAACTATTACCGTCCCCGGGGATGGTCCATCCATCTCCATCGAATCCCTCTCAACCGGAATCGATGTCTGCTCGTGCTTCATTCGATAGCCTCTCCTAGCTTGACGCTTACGCCTGCATATATGTATCTATATTGTATGTGTATTTTGGGTCGGAATATGGTCCCCAATGGACAGTTAGGAAGCACAATTCTGACCTAATATACATAGAGTTTGACATAATATAAGGTACTTAAGAACTGCTTCCGTACACTGCCGTACTTTTGAAGAAAGGCTCTACCTACGTTTGGAGTCGAACAGAGATATTGAAGAAAACGTATTTTGCATCTTTAATTATCTGTATCTTCTATTATATGATTTTTTAAAAAAAAAAAACTATTGTTCTTGGGTAATTCGGACCTGCTCTATTCATTGATACAAAAAATTAATAATTTTAATTGTTTATATGCATATCTGTAGATAGGCTTGATATTCATGAGCAAAGTAGATGAGAAGACTGGTACTACGTACACTGAGAAAAATGGATTATACGAACTGGATAATGGAACTAGAGGATTATACCCTGTATAGAACATTATATTAGCGCGTGTAATTATCTATCAAATTTTTATAATATATGAAGATGTTACAAAATATAATCTCTAGATATTGAGTTCTCACAATTTTCAGACATTAAATTGTAACATCTAAGATTTTAAAATATTCAGGCGTCCGTTGAGTCTCAGATGGTAGCGCCGTGGCGCGGGTCATATGCATTCACTTGCATCGTAAAAAGTAATAATTAAGTGATAAAGTGATTATTAGTTTTTATAGTCTTGTGATAGCCACTTTCGTACACATTGCGTGTTAGAAAAATTAAAATTTGTTTTCCATTTCTACTCACGGGTTCGTCTATCAAAGTTTTGTATAGGTTTCACTGTTAAAAATGTTTGCAATTTTAATATACATTTAATATACATTTGTATATTAAATCTAAAATATAGGTATACGAAATTGCCATTAAGAGACTATTTTATTAAATTTCATATACCGCATATTGATAATTTATCAGAAAAGTTAGATATTTGCACTTTAGACAATTTAAAAACAATTTTGACAGAAATTTTCAATTATAAATAATCAAACATAATATTTTCTCCTAGATAAATATAAATGACACTGGTTTTTAAGAGAAACGTTCAATTAAACAAATAATTAAGAAACCTAACCTCCAAGCACCTGTACTCACATTAAAATTCTAACATTCACAGCGAATTTTAGAAAAAATTCCACCCGTACGTTGCACTTTAATTGTAAAAAGGAATTAAGTCGACGAATTCAAGCTTATTCCTTTATTTTTTAATATTTGACAGGATCTGAAGGCATCAAAGAACTTGTTGTTTTCACGCACTCTGTTTTACCGACTTTAATATACATGTATATTAATTTTACAACATGATGGTATATTAAAATTAATGTACGGTATATGCAAATGACTTTACTCACATGTATATTAAATTTCCATCAGATTTTTTTAACAGTGTTATGAATACGTTTTCACAAGTTATTATATATTTTCGAGGTTATTTAATGGATGCGAATTATAATATAGATATTAGATTTTAAAATCTTGGATTATAGATTTCATTATTTGAGATTATACAATTTTATAATCCAAGATATTATCCCCTAATACCTACTTCTTAAAATATAGAGATTGCAGTTTTAATAATCTAGATCGATGTTCCATAGTTAATAGTCCAAGATTATATTCGGTAACATCTTTTTTATCATCGGGTATAATCCATTTTTCTCAGTGTAGGATTATCTTTTTGTAGATGGACCCTTTCTTCAACAGTATTTCTCCAGACTTCTCAAAAATCTGTATAGATAGGGTAATTAGGGTCAAATTATTTTTGGATTCAATTAGAATTTCTAATTACCATTTGTAGAGATAAATTCGGATTTTTCATTACGAATCACCTTTTTTAATGAATTCCTCTTTTTCTCCTTTTTCAAGTTTTGAAAGTCTGATATTATATTTTTGTTTCAGAATTCGTCTCTTTTGGTTAAAAATTCTACTATTTGGTTGAAAATTAATCATTTTGTTAAAAATGCAACTATTTTGTTAGAAAGTCATCTTTTTTGGTTCACAATTCGTCCTGTTCACGTAACTTCCAGTAAAATCTACTGAACTCGGATTATTCCACACGTTTGCAGATTTTACTGGAAGCTAGGTAATATGTACAGAAAATTAGTAAAATTAACAGAATTTCTTGTAAAATCTACTAAAAAGTCGTATTGTCCATATTTATATCGATCGTCTTGTTTTTACGGATAATTTTTCTGCCAATGTTGGATTGACAATTCATCTTTTTTTTATACAAAATTCAACTATTTTGTTAAAAATTAACTTTTTTGTTGAAAATTCAACTATTTTGTTATAATTTAATTTGTTTGGTTGAACATACATGTATTTTGTTGAAAATTCATATATTTCGTTGAAGATAACTGTTTTTGATTAAGAATTAAAACCTTTTTAGTTGAGAAACCATCTTTTTTCTTTGGTTAAAAAGAAACTTTTTTGTTGAAAATTCATCTTTTTTTATTGAATACAACTGTTTTTTTTTTTAATTTTTAAAATGAAAATCTTTATTTTTTCAAATATTAACCATTATATTTTTCATTGAGAATTCATCTTTTTTGTTGGAAAATTCAACTACATACATGGTCAAAAGTTGAACTACTTTGTTACAAATTCATTTTTTTTAAATCCCCCTTTTGGTGAAAATTTAACTATTTTGTTGGAAATTATTATTTTTTTCAACTGACAATTAAACTTTTTGGTTGAAAATTCATGTATTTTGTTAAAAATTTGTGTTTTTGGTTGAATTGAAATATTTTTTATATCAAATTAAAATACTTTTTGGTTGAAATATCAACTATTATATTTTTAGTTGAAAATTCAACTTTTCTGGTTGAAAATTCAACTGTCTTCTAAAAAATTTATCTGTTAGGCTTGAAAATTCAACTATTTGTTAAACATCTATGTTTCTTGGTAGAAAATTAACTTTTTTGCTGAAAATTCACCTTTGCGGGTTCCAGAATCAACGGTTTTCTACAAAAATTTACCTTTCAGCTTGAAAAATCAACTCTTTTGTTGAAAATTCAGCACATTTTTTTTGACAAAATTTGGTTGAAAATGCAATATGTTTCGCTTTGAAATCTTAAGAATTTGAAGCCTTTTATATTGAATTTAATACGGTACCTGCATTAATTTTATGGAAGCGATTTCGTTCCCCTATTATTCTCCTATTTTCGTAAAAACTCACCCTTTCCCCCCTGATTTTAGATAATTTTGGGCTGTGCAATCTGGTACAGGTAAAAGCATAAAATTACCTGCAACAAAATTTCCTTTAGTAATTTCTGTGAATTCTTTGCTGAGCAATTTTCTGAGCTCGATAGCTTACGTTGGAAAATAATAAAATCATCTATATATTCCTTCTATTTTCTGAAGTTCAATTAAGAAGATAACGTATGAGCTTGATTGTATGAAATCGATTGGCATATTGGATAAAGCGAACATAACGGGTCGGATCGAGATGAGAAGCGTTGCGGTTCGACTTGGGTCCGTAATCCGGCGATTGCGGACGAGCTTCTCGACGCGCCGCGTCGCGTCGGGACGCATCTGTCGCCTCGACGCTGTGACGAGCCAAAGACCCTCACCCCTTGGGTAATTGGTTATCTGTGCGGAGGCTCTTCAGTCTTTACCGTATTACAGCCATCTGACAGGAATGGATCGTAAAGCACGCGAAAAACTGCCACTGGAATCGTTACAGCGAATTTCGAACATCGAACGAACCTCCCATCTTTTTTTTTATTTTTCTCAATAGTGAGCAGGTGGCATAAAACTCTTCTCCGATTCATCAATACGCTATTCCGTTTCATTTAAAATGCAATCTACAATTTAAAAAAATCGAAGGATTGATTTAAATCTCAGGCCTTGAACTCGCGCTACTATTGACACTTGTTCACACTTTTTTTAAATGAAAATTAAAGCACCAAGGTAAAATCTAGAACTTCGATTTCGAGTAGCAGAAAATTCCGGTACTTTGATTTCGACGAGGAAAAAAATCGGTAATCTATTATTCGAGTATCAGAATAATCTGAATATTCGAATAACAAAAAAATCCGGCACTTTCATTTCGAGGAGCAAATACTTATAAAAGATAACTATGCTGTATTTGCTGCACTATTTTTTATTTTTTGTAAGCATATGTAAGTTTCACAACATAAATTCAAGTTGAAGGGTAGTTATCAGTGTAAATTGTAAAAGGGGTGAATTTTAAAGAGGGAATTAATCAATTCAAAGTTCTGAATCAACTTTACGTTGTTTAAAGCTGTTTATACACTTTTAGAACATTTTTTATCACGATTGGATGGTATGTGTCACTCAGGGGCAGTTTCTTGGGACACGAACTATAGGCCATCGGAGAACAAAAAATGGACAATAAAATCTCCTCGAACGGGTTTTTTGAGTATAATAAGTTTTAATGAGTTTTTTTAGGTGGTCAAATTTTCCTCGGAAGTTTAAACAGCAAAAATTTGTTTGTTTTTTTTGCGTAAAATTAGCAAGAAAATAGCAAAAAAATATACCGTGGCGCTAAGTCATCTAACCATTCTAACCTTACTATTTTCTCAAGTTGCTGGCTAATGCATCTATTTTTTCACTTTGCTTGAAAACACATTTTCAAACTTCTTCCCCAGATTGGCTAAAATAACATATATGCCATCTTAAAAATCGAAATTTTGGAAGATGTCAAGGGATTTCAAAGATTTAAGAATCCTTCTTTATTAAAATATCAACTATTATATTTTTCGTTGAGAAATCATATTTTGCGTGCACAAAATTGCATGACACTATTTTCAGACTTCCTACTATTTCCCCTACTCCCCTCTTTTCCCCTTTTTAAAATAATTCCTTCCCCCCCCCCCCCCCCTTCCAAGAAACTTCCCCTTTTTCTCGTTATTTCTCTTAAATATGAACTGAATTAATAGAACCCAATTAAAGAATCCGAATATTATATTATTGGTTCAGAATATTTGTTTCTTTTGGTTGAAAATTCTACTATTTGGTTGAAAATTTCATTATTTTGTTGAAAATGCAAATATTTTCTTCAAATGTCATCTTTTTGGTAAAAAATTCAACTACTTAGTTTAAAGTGGAACTACTTTGTTAAAAAAAAATTTTTTTTGTTGAAAATTCATCTCTTTGGTTGAAAATTTAACTTGATTAATTGATCTTTTTGGGTAGCAAATTGAACTTCTTTGTTAAAAATTCATCTATTTGTTTGAGGATTCAAAAATTTTCTTCAAATTTAGTGGAAATTTTTTTCTACGTTGACTGAAAAATCTTTTTTGATTGAAAATTCAACTCTTTTGATGAAATATCGTCTTTTTGGTTTGAAAATTAATTTCTTTTGGTAGAAATTTAATCTTTTTTCTTTCAAAATGCAACTGTTTGGTTGATTATTAATCTTGTTTTGGTTGAGTATTTAACTATTTTGTTGTAAATTTATCTTTTTTAATTGAAAATTCAACTGTTTGGTTCAAAATTCACTTATTGCGTTGAAGATTCGTTTTTCTGATAGAAAATTAATCTTCTTAGTTGAAAATTAATCTTTTTGGTTAAATGTTTATCTGATTTGGTTGATGATTTATAAGTTTAATTGAATATTCATCTCTTTAGTTGAGAATGAAACTATTCTGTTGAGAATTCAGTTTTTTTTTTAAATTCTCTTTGGTTGGGAATGAAACTATTCTGTTGGAAATTTATTTATTTTTGATTGAAAATTAATTTTTTGAACTGAAAATTTAACTATTCCATTTTTAGTGGAAACTTACTTTCTTGGTTAAAAATTCATCCTTGTTTGTTGAAAATTGAACTGTTTTGTTAAAAAATTAATGATTTTGTTGAAAATGCAACAGCTTTTGGTTGAATTGTAGTCTTTTTGTTGTAGAAATGGACTATTCATTTCAAAAAGACTCTTTGTTGGTTGTAAATTCAACTATTTGGTTAAAAATGTTTTTTTTCTGTTGAACTCAACTAGTTGAAAAATACTTTTCTTTTTTCAAAAAGTAATTTTTTAAACTGAAAATTTGCCTATTCCATTTTTGGTTAAAAACTTATTTCCTTGGTTAAAAATTCATCTTTGTAGTTTAAAAATTCAATTATTTTGTTAAAAGTTTAATCATTTTGTTGAAAGTTCAACTATTTTGTTAATTTCATCTTTTTTTGTCGAAAAATCAACTGTTTGGTTTTTTAGTTAATCCTTTTGGGTTGAAAAGTGATCTTTTATGATTAAAAATTAACTTTTTTGTTGAAAGTTCAACTGTCTTCCTAAAAATTCGTATTTTGCTTGAAAGTTCAACTATCTGGTTGTTAATATAACCGTTTGGTTAAAAATGTGTTTTTACATTCTCATTCTAATGAGAAGGTATTGGTTTTATGTAAAATTTGACATAGTCGGTTTTCATCAAATCTCCACGTTTTGAGACCCCCTGAGCTAGAAAAAACGATTTTTACGAAGGTGTCTGTCTGTCTGTAGTCTGTCTGTCTGTCTGTCTGTAGCCACGATAACTTTCGAAAAAATGATCAGATTTGATTGAGCTTTGGCACACTTTTTTATGGCCGAAAAATAGAGAACGAGTTCGTTAACCAGCTATTTTGGATGAAAATCCAAAAAGTGAGCACATTTTGAAAATTTTTGAGACCACTTTTTTGGAAGATTTGAAAATTCTATGTACGGTTATTAGTAGTACGCAAAATGACGAACAAAATATTCTTATGACTTTTCGTGATAAAAAAAAATGACTGGAGTTATAGCATTTTCAAAATTCCAAAAAACAAACGAAAATGAACATTTTAAGCCGAAAAACGCAGGATATGAAAAAAAGTCAAGAGGAGAAAAACCTTGATTCCTCAACACCCTATAATATTTTCATAACAACTTTTTGAATTTTTTGAAAAATAAAAAATTCAAATTTTGATCGCACAAAAAATTAATGAAAAATCAAAAAAGCCATTTTGCTGTAAAACTATGCAAGATACCAGAAAAGATCATCTCACCAAAATTGTGCACCTAAAAAAGTAGTTTTTGTTTTATTCGTAAAAAACAGCATTGAAAATAGAAAAATCAAATTTTCAGACGAATATTACCAGCTACGAAAAAATGACCGAAACAAAATTTGTTCATTCAAGGAAGAGGTACAAATTTATTGTGACTCATGTTTCGATAGGATGCGTGGTTTTTGTTTTATTCGTGAAAATAACATTGACAGTAAAAAAAATCAAATTTTTGAAAAAACAATGCAAGGTACGAAAACATATAAATGAACAAAAATTGTGCATTCAAAAAAGACGTACACACCCGTAATCAATGTTTGTGGTAAGAATATATTCAAAATGAAAAAATTAACTTTTTTGATAAACGGCACAAGCTAAAATAAAATGTTAACTAATAAAATTTGTCGCCTGAATTATATCATTACTTTTCATTTGAAATCAAATACAAATTTAGTAATTTGTATATGAAGAACATATAACACGAAGCACAAAGTGCGCGCTCAGTGTATTTACCAAATCGCACGCCGTAAGTGCGCTCAAACTTTTTTGTTTCTATCATACGGTTCAAATGATTTTCAAATCAAATATCGAGCGCGAAGCGCGAGTGTCTGGATGAGAATGTGTTCCTTAAGGTCGATAGAACCTTGAGTAAATAAGGTTCCTTTTCAGTCTAAAATAAAAACAAATTTAACAATCACTTAATATGTAGAGGTTTTGATAATTTTATAATATTTGCAAACAAACTTTTTCTTTTCATCGAAGTCGAACACGAAGTTCAAAAATCTAGAGAAGCCTAGCGTAAAGCCCGATGCAAATACGCCCGAGCGCGTAGCGCGAGGTGAACACATAATGGAGCGCGAAGCTCGAGATAAATATATGATCGAGCGCGAAGCGCGAGATCCAACAGTCGCGCGCCCTAGGCGCCTGTTTCGAAAGCGTTTTAGTCTGTGAAGACTGTATTTTGCTACTATTTTTTTTAATTTATGCTACTATTGACACTATTTTGAATTTCTCAATTGAGATCCAGGCCTGAAATCTCATAAAGCAAAGGTATTAATTTATTCTTTGATCATTTTAGAAATTAAATCTAAATTGAATTCAGATTGCTTTCAAATTTAACTTTGTCTAAAATAGTCCAGGCACTCTATGAAAAGAAGGCTCATTTGGGGAAACAATTGCTACCAGAAATTTGTCTTCAGATTCTTGTAGTGTTAGCATGTAGAACAAAAGAATGTAGGTTTGTGACCAAGGCTTCGAAAGCACTGTGTGTGTAAACAATCCTCAAAGATAGCAAAAACAGGTTTTTTGTTTATTGAAACTAACCTATATGTCTGTCAGAAAAAAGTGTGGTTGAAAAATGTAGGTCTTACAAATGTCTATAAAATGACGTGTCGTACATCAAAAGTTGTTTATTTGTTTACTTGCGAAAAAAATAAAAACCGCCCGAAAGTGCCTTTTTTTTGAAATATGCAATTATCATTGCACTAATTATTTAAAAAGTGTCAGACTTTCAGAAAATATGTCCCTTACCACCCTTAACAGGTTTGCAAAAATTCAGCCCGAAATAATAATTAGTTTTCATAAAAACTCATTTTTTATTAAAAAATGGACTATTTTTCAACGGATTTTCTATAGATTTGGCCGATGGGATCTCAAGAAAAAGTGGGTTTTTGTTCTCTACAGGAGTTGTGCTATCATGTACACTTAGCGGCAAAACGATTTTTAATCAATAAAATGCATAAAAGTGGCTTACAAGACATGTTAAGTTTTCCTCTTATAACAAATGAAATAACTACGTCAATTTTCGTTTTATGAAGCTCAATTTTGTACCAAATATAGAAAAAGAGTTCTACTAATTGTTATACAAGTAACGAAGATATGCATTCTAAATTTATTGTTTATAATTACAAATTGCACATCTGTTGATTGCTTCTCGAAAAAAATATATCTAATACCTTATGTTTAAAACTATTTTATTTATCTTCCCTAATTTTGCAATTAATATATTATTTATTGGAATGACAGAATAATAATGTATTGCCTTGGAAATTTAATAACAAATAGTACATTTCTCATTCTGTACTCGATGTGAATTTCAGTTTTTTAGGTTGACGACTGCAGTAGCAGTAATTTTTGAAGAAAAAAATTATCTCCCCCCCCCCCCCTCTTCAAGTATAACAATTTTTTTTCGAAAATGGGTAGAAAAATAGTACATATAGAATGAATTTCACTCCGATTCCATCAAGTGAAAATTGACAAAGTTATTCTATTTGTTTATGACGAAAAAGCATACCCTATTTTTGTAGCCATTTTTATGCAATTTAATAATGAAAAATCCTTTTTCCGCTAAGTGAACTTGATAGCACAACTCCTGTAGACGACAATAACCCACTGCTTGTTGAGATCCCATCAGCCAAATCTGTAGAAATTCCGTTGAAAACTAGTCCATTTTTTAATAACAAATGAGTTTTTATGAAAACTAATTATTATTCCGGGCTGAAGTTTCACACACTTTTCGAGGGTGGTAAGGGACATATTTTCTGAAAGTTTGAAACTTGCTAATTTATTATTGCAATGATCATTGCATATTCAAAAAAGGCACTTTCGGGCGGTTTTTTTTTCAAGTAAACAAATGAACAAATCTCAATGTGCGAAACGTCGTTTTATAGATATATTCATAAGACATGCATTTTCAAAAACACTTTCTCCTCACAGACATATAGGTTAGTTGCAATAAACAAAAAACCTGTTTTTGCTATATTTGACGATTGTTTGCACACATCGCAAACATATTGGCTTTTGTTCTACATGCTAGTATTACAAGAATTTGAAGTGAAATTTCAGGTAGCATTTATTTCCCCAAATTTCATAGCGCGCCTGGACTAAAAGAGCACTTTCCAAATATGATATTACGGTACTTGCAGTAAACGAATAATTTCGAATAAATCCGTTTTTATTTGAAAACTCGTTTTTCTCATTTTTATGAGATTTTTTCCTGATCTTATATTAATGTGTGGATAAAGCGGGAGTCAAGGGGCAGATATGATTTATTTTGACGTCATTAAACAATTAGGAAGAGCACACAAGTTGTGATAGACCAGAAACACATGTTTCGGGTTATACCGAGCGTAACTCGATAAACCAAACAATACTGGTCTCAGAAGAATAGAGAGATGCGTAAATAAATGTATGATGTGGTTCTGAAGGGTGAATGGAGGGTGAGTCGAGATCTGCAGACTCTGCTGGGGTGTGAACGCAAATCAATTTGCGCGACCCCTGCCGGTAGGCGCGGAACTACCCTTCGCATTCGTCAACGTTCACTGCCCCGGGACAAGATACTCGTCCTCGATACACCAAAGTCAGCATGTTTTGTTTCCAATTTTTTTCTCCTTTATAACATCATATTCAAAATCTCTCCTGAAAGTAGTACTACTAATGTAGCGTCCAAAATTGAAAGATTTGCCCAAATATTTTCAGGGTGTCTACCCAACCGAGAAATCGGGAAAACTGAGAAATGACCGGGAATCTAATTTAATAAACGGTGTTTTTTCTCAAATGTGCTAATATGCCCATTAAAAGAGGTTTCATATATTTCGAACAGTGAATTTTATCAAAAGAATTCTGATTCTGAGTTGGGACAAGGGAATTTATTGTAAGGGTTATTATTAATGAATCACATAAATAAATCGCTAAAACAAAGATATTATATAGGTATATATTATAGTAGGATTAATTTTTACAGGTGTTTGGAATTTATACTTGATTTGACAGTTTACCTTACAATTAAACAGGTTATAAGAGCCTATTTGAAATTAAAATAAGTAGAATTAACAGCAGAACTAGTTTTTAAATTTTTGTAATTTTTTAAACCTGGATTAAAACTGATTTCATTTCTTTGTATCTATTACTAACCAAAAATTTGTACTTGAAGTTTCGATTTTGTATGACATCTAGAACTCATGACTTCACATAGCTAATTCAAAGATATACAAAACCTTGAATCGAGTTTACAGTTGGCGGCTTCAAAAAGAAAATTTACTTTAACAAATATATTTTAGTTTTATTGATTTGATTCTTCACTATTTTACTGTTTGAACTACAAAATTTTTTCCATGTAAAAGATTTATGATTCTGATTTGGGACAGGGAATAAATAAAATAAATGTTTTAAAATGCACGTGAAGAATAACAATAATCCTGACTTGGAACAGGGAATTTTCAAAAAGAATTATAAATTTTATTTTAGGACAGGCAGTTTCCCTAAGAATTATAATTTGACTTGGAATAGCGAATTTTTGGCATGGAACGGACATTTTTGAAAAGTATTTCGATTTAGAAGAAAGGAATAAAAAAATCCCTGTTCCAAGTCAGAATACGACACAATTTGAAACTTCCAAATTTTGGAAAAACATAGATACTATATTTCTAAATTATAATAGAAAATTTTGTATATAATTCTGACTTGGAACAGGGAATTTTGGGGAGGACTTTAATTGTGACTTAGCATGGGAAATTTTCTAGAAGAATTATAATTTCGAGTTTGAACGGGAAATAAATGAAATATAAAAAAGAATTCCTGTAAACAATTATAATTTTGTTTTTGAACAGGTAATATTTGACATGGAACGGGAAGCTTAAGAAAATGATTTTAATTCTGATTTATAGAAATATAATTTACAAAAAGATCCTGTTCTAATTCAGGATTCGTCAGATTTTGTAAACTCCTTGTTCCAAATCATAATTTTTTTGAATTTAAAAATTCTTCTTTTTTGAAAATAAAAATTTGCCTAAATTTGAAACTTTTCTCCTCCAAGTTTTAGAAAAGGGAATTTACTATATTTCTGAATTTTAATAGAAAATGTTGTAAATAATTGTAATTCTGATTTTAAACAGATAATTTTTGAAAATAAATGTTATTATGTCTTCAACAGGAAATTTCAGTGAAGAATTATAATTTAGACCTTGGAACAAGAAATTTCCGTAAAGAATTATAATTATTACTTGGGAACAGGTAATTTCCAAAAAGAATTATAATTTTCACTTTTTAATAGAGAACTTCCGTAAATAATTATAATTTGGACTTCTCTTACCAAATTCTCTGTTCAAAATCAGAATTATAATTCTTTTCCAAAATTCCCTGTTCCAAATTATAAATATTTGAAATCTTCTAGAATATCCAGAAATCTCTTGAAATCTTTTAAAATCGTTTGAAATCAATCAATTTTTATGAACTCTTTTAAATTGACTGGAAAAAATTAAAATCTGACCCGTGGAAAACCAGGAAACGACCGGGAATTTAAAATCATCCGCCGGGTAGATACCCTGGATTATTCATTTAGATTCTAAGTAGTAAAAGTCAATAAACCCTAGGCAGATATTGGTATTTTTCAGTAGTACAAGTCAACGCGCCTATCTGCTTTTGTTTTAATTTTAAGTAGTAAATGCCAAACGAAGTCAGACCCAGTCCGTATGTTTCATTTTCTAGTAGTAGCAGCTTACATACGCGAGACACATTCATTTATTTTTTTGGAGTAAAAATCGACCGTGGACAGTTTCTCTTTATTTTATTGTTCAGTAGTAAAAGTGAATAGAAGTCAGTCGTACCCTTTGTTTTACTTAATATTGTGGATTTAGTTCCTAAGTAGTCGAATTTGGTAAAGGTCAGACATTTTCTTTTTGGTTAGAATTTAATATGAAGATGAATATTAATTATAATGTTGAACTTATTTTTTTAAATTATCTATTTGAATTAATACAGAAAAATTATACTTGAAAACGTAGGTTTTTTATTTTGAATGGAAGACTTAGAGTATAAATAGTAGAATTCGTTAAAGTTCAGACGCTTATTTTTGGTTCGATTATAAAATTTAGTATAAAGATAAATATTGTTTTATAATTTCGAAGCTATTTTTTAACATTATATGAATGAATACAAAAAAAGTATAATTGAAATCTTAGGCTCTTATTTTTTTTTTTTGATTGGAAGATTAGAGTATTATAGGAGTTTATGTCGAAAATGATATCAAGGATTTGACTTTGTTCGTGTATCATAATATTAGGAAGGAAATCCGAGCAGGTATTTCGAGCTCGGCACAAAATAACGTTGCTCTGGGATTGGTGGAGATTAAGAGGATAAGGAGTAAGTACGTGACCCCGAGGGTCGTCTCTTTACGTCGCGTCGGCCGCGACGAGGGATAACGGGGTTATCCCAACAATGAAAGTAATCGAATTTAACACCATCTCCTGACTACGCACCCCGGATTTCCGACAAGTGCGCTAAAATTTATTGCCAGACCAGGACGGGAATTGATTTAACGCTCTTTCACAGAAAATTTTTAGAAGAAGGATCGAAACGTTAGGAAACGAGAAAATAATTAATGAGAATTTAATTTATCGTTTCACAAAAAAAAAACCAGAGCGATTTTTTTGTTATAAAAAGGTGGGGAAAAAGAAAATTTTGATAGTGAATCCTTATTATTGCAAAAAATAAATCAAGTGAAAAGTTTAAAAAAGTTTTTTAGAAATTGATATATTGTGATTTAACATTTTAATCTATGCAGGTACACACTTTTTAACAACCGTTTTGGAACTCATGCTATTAACAGGTTGTAATTTATTATCTATTATTTAATTTAAAATTTTCGTTCCAAAAGGGTTTTGAAATGTAAAAAACCAGAAATTGAAAAACTACCGATTCCGAAGCTTTCAAAATTTCAAAATGTTTAATTTGAAAAGTTTGCCATCGTAAAAATTGTGATTCTAAAGGTTATAACATTTAATCAAATTTTATTTGTTCACGTTTTTACGATATAAAATTAAAAAAGTACTTCACAATTAAACAAATTGAACTGTTCCATTTTGGGTTGCTTGAAAAGCTGATGAATTTTTAATGAAAATTTCCAATTATATTTGACGTTTAATTTAAAAATCGGAATATTCTGCAAAGTTCATCATTTTTAAACTCGAAAGATTTTCGTTAAATTTGCAACTTTGAAGTTTTTTAATCTAATAATCATTTTAGAAGTAATATTCTAGATCAACCCTAAAATATATTTGAATAGATAAATAGTTTAATTTAAACAGAAAAGTTTAGTTCATTAACTACAAGGAGAAAATTTAAATGAATTAAATTTTGTAACTTTTTTAGCAATTACAATTTTTTTAAATAATTTGGAATTTTTGTTCTGTTTAGGTGTCAAGCTGGAACTGGAAGATGCATAGTGGATAAAGCACACCGAAATCAATGTCAGGCCTGTCGCTTAAAAAAGTGCATGCAAATGGGGATGAATAAAGATGGTAAGCTACAAAATGTTGATCATACTATTTTACACTATTATATTATTGCTTTGAATAAAATAACCATTGAACGATTTTTTTATATTATTTGCAATAAATTACAATGTAGAGAAAAAACTACAATTAGGGGCAATACTCATAATGAATAGTTATTCACCTGGAAAACCTGAATTTGTCAGGGAAATTTGATACACCTGGAAAAACCTGGAAATGTCAGGAGGCTTTTTTGAAAGTCAAGGAGTTTTGTTTGAGAGCGTGCGATTTTTTTTTAAAATTGTAATATAAATATAAATAATATTTTTTCATTTGCAAAAGTAGTTTTGTATTACTGGATTCAACTATTCAGTTTAAAATTCGTGTTATTTAGCTTGCAATTTAAGTTATTTACCTGAAAATTTAACTATTCTATTTTTGATAAAAGATTTATCTTTTTTAGATGAAAATTCAACTATTTAGTTGAAAATTCATGTATTTTGTTGAAAATTCAGCCTTCTTGGTAGACAATCTCCTTGGTGGAAAAGTAATCTTTTCCTTGAAAATTCAACAGTTTTGTTGACATTGTTTTTTTCGTTGAGAGAATTTATATAAACTTGGTTCAAAGTTAAAATCTTGTGTTAAAAATTCCTTTTTTTGGTTGAAGATTTATCATTTTAGTTCAATTTCAGCACTTTAGTTGGCAATTGAACTGTTTTGTTGAAAGTTCGTTTTTTTATTTAAAATTTAATTTTTAAAATTGAAAATGTGACTATTGCTTTTTTGTTTGAAAATTTATCTTTATTAGTTGAGAATTCGACTTTTCCAGTTAAAGACTTATCATTTTGGTTGAAAATTCATCTTTTTCTTTTGTAATTCAAATATTCATGCTAAAAATTCATCATTTGACTACAACACCCATCGCTTCAGTTGAAAATTTAACTATTTCAGTTGAAAAATTAATCATTTTAGTTGAAAATCCATCACTTTGTTTGAAAATTCAACTATTTTGTTGAAAATTAATTTTTTCAACATAAAATTCAACTATGCGGAAAATGCGAAATTTTCAATTGAAATGTTAGGAATTTGAAGCTTTTCAAATTGAATATAATATAGTATTCACATTAATTTTACTTAAAAGAATGTATTTCCCTATTTTCGAGAAAAATCTCCTTGTTTTCCCTGGTTTACAGAGTTTCTATTCACCTGGAAAAAATCTTTGATTTAAAATATTAATATGTGAAATATGCACTGAATTTAAAGCATATGAAGATAAAGTAAAAATTTGTCTGAATTATTATTCAAGTTCGTGGATTTTAGGAACAAATTATAGAAATTATTATGTCATTCTGTTTTTACACTGGACTCCCGATATAAGGCCGGTTTCGGGCATGGCTTGCCTTGGCCTTAATCCTAAATCGGGAAAATCCCAACGTAAACAGGCAGGGCCGCATGAATCATTTCTGTTGTATTTGCACGCCAGACGCAATTTGAGGCCGCTAACGCGCTGAGATTGCGGCCCTCGAGCTGTTTGCCACGCTTAACTAAGCATAACCTCTCTTTCTTTCATTGACACGACAAAATCATGATTAGGTTTTGCAACTGAACGGAATTCGGAAGTTATTATTTTTAGGGACTTACTTTTTGTGTTTTATTGTGCTGGTATCCCTGCCCTGTTGGCATATAAAATATGCAATGACTTGGTTTACCACCTAATCTGCAACCTCATTCAACGTTGCCAATTTGAACGTCAATTTTCGTCAACAAGTTGATTTACACGACTTGAAAATTAATTATTATATATTATTCGATGGTGAGTTTTTAGATTGTTAATTTTTTCTTCACTTTTCAAAAAGTAAAAAGTAAAATTAGGCTTCTACTCCATCATAAGTTTTCTGATTAAATATTTTGGATTTTCCAAAAGAAATCTCCGATTGATATGATTCTGCTAGGTTAGGTCCATAAGACACAGTGTTTATTTAAATGCTTATATTTTCTACAAAAGATGGTTCAAAATTCTTATATTTTGCAAAATGACGCGGAATTAACACAAGTTCAACATGTTTCAAGGGCATTCAAAAATCTTGGATTTTACTCATTGCATGTTCCTCCTTGATAAAGTTAATTTCACGAATGAAAAAAAAACAGTTATTTAATTTTACATATTCACAAGGACTGAAAAAAATTATTTATAATAAACTCGCGAAATTGTGCCAGTACATATGGCGAGTCGATTGTTTTAAAAATGTGAAATGCTTGAATGGCTCCATATTGTGAAAAATTATACCTAGAAAAATCTTGAGATACCTGGAAAAAACCTGGAATTATCTGGCAATTTTTTCCAGGATTTGAGTAGATACCCCTGATAAGAAAAATGTAAATCTTCTCTTTGTTCTCCTCTTTTCAAGTGACCTACATAAATCGGAGACGAAATTCGTAAATCAATCGCGTGTCGTTTTTATGTCTGACATAAATAACTTGCTACGAATACTGTCTTCGTACAAAGAAATAAAGAGGAGGTCGAAAAGGCGGAGAAAGCGAAGATGTCGAGGGTTGAGATAAAGACGTTTCACCCACGTTCGATTCAATTCTTAATGCCTTTGCGAGTATAGAAGCGCACCTGGAATAGCTCCTCGCTTCTTACATCTTCTTTCCCCTTTTTCCACTTTTTCCACTTCTCGTTACGTTCGCCGTTAACTTTCTTATTGCCGAACTCGATGTCGTAAAGAGGGATCGAGTTGAATTTCCCGTTGACGAAACTATATAGCATCTTTGTTGGAAAACGGAAAACACGAAAGTCACGCCCTAGATTTTGCGCCGATAAATCTGCACTCATACTTAGATTACTTTTTAAACAACATAATTCAAATTTATAACAATCGAAAAATAGTTGGTGGCGACAACTTATAAAATAGTAGGGCCAACTATTACTTTAGTTTGTAATAAATATATTACGTTACCACTTAAGTGGTTTTCGCTAACACATGTATTTCCAAGAATGGTAGTAGTTGTCATTACCACTTTTCTTTTTATCGCAACAACTTCTGATGGTGGACAATCATTTCCATGTAGTTGCGCTCACTACTTTAAGTAGTAAATCTTACTACTAAATTAGTATTTCCTAGTACACCAGACTCTCGGGTTAGGAACTCGCGGTTTATGAATTCCTAGAAATGCTGGCCCATGCAGTTTCTCAGCGCGCAGGGGGAGAGATGATTGCGACTATCGTCTCGGAAGGGCCGCAGTGTGCGAGTTTTCAGTCAAGTATATTGTGCAATATTATGAAAACGGTTCAGACGACCCTGTCTGTTTATGTTTCGATTCTCGCGATTTATTCGCAGGGAACCCCCGACACTGTTCCTAAACCGAGAGTCTGGTGTACTTAAAGTAGTAATATCCTAACTGTTAAAATTAGTATAGTTTTTACTCCTGAAAGGAAATATACGTCAAAAATCAATTTCTCCTCAATGAGAGTATGGAAACTTGGAGAATTCCTGTTAAATCAATAAACTCACATTTATTTCATATTGTGCAATTTTTAGGAATTTTATGCTACAACGTCAAAAATATTCTTTCTCTCGCAGAACGAAACAAAAACATTACAAAACATGACATAATTACAATGCCTTTTCTCTCAATTATCTTAGTATATCAATTATTAAACTATCAACATAAATTTAATAATTCGTTGAATGAATCCAAAAATAATTGAACGTTTTAGCTATTGTTTATTCGTTCATACTAAAGTGTAATAAATTCAATAAAATACAAGTGATTCGCAGAATACGGATTCAACAAATGACATCTCTTTTCTCAACGGAATATGTTACAATTTCACCGATTGTAATTATAATCATAATAAATTAGGTAAATCTCATCTAATCGACAAAACCAGTAGCATCAAACAAAAGAATTCAATCACCTGCTAAAATGAATTAAAAATTCATATTTTTGTTACCATCAATGGCAATTGAAATTTCAGTCAGTTATAACCACTACAAAGGCTCGTGATTAAGTAATCTTCTGATTAAATAAATACAGGACACGCAATTAAATTTCCAATTGAGCAACATGCGATTGATTGATTCACATACTAGAGCCACCCTGAAAGCGATCCAAGTATATTTTGAAATTTCAAATCAGGGATCCAAACGACATTACGGGGAATTTTTCGATATTTTCACATTTTTTGGACACATTTAAAATAATTTGGCTCACTATTTAAAAAGTTTTTAAAAACTCAGTATGAACCTGAAAATGGAATTTTACTCTGGAATAATTTATTTTTACTTCAAATAGAAAAAATCTGCTTCAATGTACGGATTCTATGAAAGACTCATCGAAAAATTTTAACAGTGCAAAAACGACACTGGGTATGTGAAACTACACTGAAAGAAAGTCTATTTAGTCGAAAAAAACTTTGATTCCCCCAATTCAATTTTTGGTTGCTGTAGAAGCAAACAAACTGTTTGAGTGAGACAGACA